>VUQI01005012.1:21709-33344 GCA_015106735.1 Paratilapia polleni | reverse complement strand
AGAAGTTTAAAGCAGGGTTAGGTTATAAAAACATATCCCAAGCTTTGAACATCTCACGGAGCACTGTTCAATCCATCATCCAAAAATGGAAAGAGTATGGCACAACTGCAAACCTACCAAGACATGGCCGTCCACCTAAACTGACAGGCCGGGCGAAGAAAGCATTCACTAGACACTCATTAGACATGTGACCTTTGTTATGTGATGTAGCATGCTGCTTACATACTTATGTGTCCCTTAGTTAATAAAAGTAAGGTAACCCTGTGCAATGTTACAGAGAAATAAAAAACTGCAAGAATGCACCTTGATTAAGCACATTTTAAAAGCTCAGACACAAACAAACACACCTGGTAATGATACCAGCAGAACTGGTTATGATTCTTCATGTGTTGCAACACCCAACAAGGAGACTGACTGTCTAATATAATGGTGAGCAGTCATCCAAAAGACAATTTCACATAGAAAGCAGAATGCACTGCGCTGACTGCTAGGTTGAGTGAACAACCCAAAATTTGTGTTGCGCTGGCCGCTGCGCTCTGCCTGTACTACGTCATTTTTTTTGAGGCCACTCATGGTCTTCACCTATACTATATGCTCCAGCTCCCTGTCATTCTGCATTTCTATTGGTCGTGCAAGTTTACGTTGAACTCAGAGTGCACACAACTTTCTATGTGAAAAGGCCTTAAGTGGCTAATGTTAGGCTGCTTACATGTTTGAAATGTTAAATCAAGTGTGAGTGTGAAAAATGTTTGCTCACAAACTTTGAATGCCACTATCTTGGGGGCACTACAGTTTCAAAATAGATTTTCTGCCTGTTACATGGAATTAGTATCTAATTAGTGCAAGGAGCAGTCATGTAAATTATAAAGTCTGGCCTTGACTGACTGAGTGAATGATTGTGACCACTTCCTGTAGAGTTAGAGACTTTTTCCTGCAACCAGCCAACTAATTGGTTGACTAAGAATCTTCTGACATTATGCCAGCTATCACTTCGACAGCTGCCATGCATCCACAGGCCTGTATATCTCAAAGAAGAAAAAAAACATACTTAGTGTACGATCTATTGGTCTTTTGGAGATTAAAAAAGGGATCACAGGGACATGTGGGTTAGGTGTTGGGGGTTATTTACTGGGCAGCCTTTTTATAGAATTCATGACTCCCATTAAAGGTCACATTGAGATGTCAATTCAGGCTCAGGTGCCTTTTAGTGTGGTCTTCCCCACACAAAGGTTTCTACTGAGAACATTACATATGCAATGAAATTTAAGAATATGAAAAAGCCAAGAGCATGCTGCATAACAAAAACATCAGCCTGTCAGAAATACAACAGTGATTCCTCTCAGACGCCAGAGTTTCATTTTTTCATCGACAGGAGCGTGTATGCATCGACTCACCAGCCCACACAGTGCATACAGCTCACAAAGACCATGGAATGAGAAATCAGTCTAGAAGCTGCCAGTTCAGGGCAATCACTTCAGGGAAATCAGGGATTCCTTAGGAGGCCAAAAAAAAAAAAGATCAAGTCGTGCTGCTGGGGGCTGGAGTTCGCTTTGGTTGTTCTTAAAGCTTATAACGGATGCAATCAGTGCACAAATATGAGGAGAAACAAAAGAAGACTTAAGCAGACAGTCAAAGTGATTTGAAGAGGTTAACAATTTCTACAGCTAATTTCTTGATTACATCTCAGAATGTGCTTTTGTGCGGCTCTGATAAGCACTACTGTCTCCACATCAGACAACAGATTAACTGCAGCAATGACACAGATTTAAAAACAAGTCACACAATACTCTGATGCATGGAGAGGGTGTCAAACATTCACACTGTGATCCTGTCAATAAGTCAGCATGCTAACAAGCTTTGTTGACATGACAACAACATCCTGTTCTGTTGACAAAAAAATGCAGATGAACTCCCAAACGATCTTAGGTATGCTGAAATTATTCACTGCCCAGGGTCAGGCTTTGCTAAATTATTTAAACTACTGTGTGACTTAATAATAATGGTATATAGTGAACAGTGGTAAACATTTAGTTAAAGCTGGACTACTCTTTAATTAAAAATATCTTTTCTTAGCTTGTCTCCACAACTGTTCATGTGATCCACTTCAAACTTGAAAGGTGGATTCAGTCAACTGGACAACTGAGTGACAGGCAGCGTCATGGCCCCCTCATTATTCCACAACAAATTAAGCAGATAAAAGATCGATAATTCATTTCAAGTGTTAAACCTGCATTTAGGATGCATGAGGTCCAAAGAGATGTTGATGCAAGTGAAGAAGGCCATCATTAGGCTGAAAAACCAAAACAAACTCATCAGAGAGATAGCACAAACTTCAGGAGTGGCCAAATCAACAATGTGGTACATGCTTTAAAAAAAAAAAAAAGGAACGGACTGGCCAGCTTAGCAACACCAAAAAGCCTGAAAGACCACAGAAGACAACTAAATGGATGGTGGCAGAATTCTTTCCTTGGTTAAGAAAATCCCCTGAACAACTTCTTGCCAAGTCAAGAACACTCTCTAGGAGGTAGGCGTACCATTGTCAAGATCTACAGTCAAGAGACTCCTTCATGAATGGAAATACAGAGGGTTTACAATAAGGTGCAAACCACTGGTTGCACTCAAGAACAAGAAGCCAGAAAAGAAAAATCTTTGGACAAATATAACCAAGATTAACTTGCACCTGAATGATGGGAAAAGAAAAGTTTGAAGAAAGAAAGGAACAGCTGTCAAAAATGGTGGAGGCAATGTTATGGCATAGGCATTTATGGCTGCCAGTGGAACTGGGTCACTAGTGGTTATTGATGATGTGACTGCTGATAGAAACATCAGGATGAATTTAGAAGTGTACAGGGCTATACTCTCTGCTCACATTCAGCTAAATGCTGCAAATGGATAATGACCCAAAGCATACTGCAAAAGCAACCCAAGCTCAAGGCAAAGAAATGGGATATTTTTCAGTGACCAAGTTAGTCACCTGATAGATCCAGTAGAGCATGCTTTTCAGTTACTGAAGACAAAACTGAAGGCAGAGAGACCCACAAACAAGCAGCAACTGAAGGTAACTGCAGTAAAGGCCTGGCAGAGCATCTCAAGGCAGGATTTGGTGATGTCCATGGGTTCTAGACTTCAGGCAGTCATTGACTACAAAGGATAAAACTGGCTGTAATTCCTAAACAGTAAATGCAAAACTTTTGTTAAACCCCTTGAATTAAAGCTGGAAGTCTGCACTTCAATCAGATCTTGATTGTTTGATTTAAAATCCACTGTGGTGGTGTTCAGAGGCAAAATTCCAAAAATTGTGTCTTTGTCCAAATACTTATGGACCTAACTGTACATTGGCTCTTTTGTTAAAATCACTAAGCATCTGTTTTAATTACAGGGTAAATGTTTAAACAACACTGCAGAAAGGCCTGCAGTATGTAGGAGAAGAAAAAGAGATCACTGTGACTGACTTTGACTAAAGGGCTTCCACACAGGAAGTGATTCACTCATCGCATATCACTGTGTTGCTGACAGTCGGTCGCTAATGGACATTCCAGGCTTTGGTTACCTAGGTAACCTAGGGTATTTACCACCCTGTCATATGTCAAGCTACTGTATCCTTCGTTCTCATTGGTAGTCACTTCAGTCACTTGCATCAAAGCTGAGAAATGTTTAACTCAAGACCCGTCTACTTCACATCCCAGCGGTTATTTTGCCTGTTGTTGCCTAATGTCACTGACTGCAAATCGCTTCCTGTGTGGAAATTCGTCAAGGCTGGCTACAAGAAGCCTGCAAAAATTACCAGCATATAAATATTGTAGATAGCTCAATTCCTTTACTGCCCATCCTTATTATCTGAGCACCACAAAGTGAAGGTGATAAATTATTTTTGGCCAATGCATGAAAACCAACACACAATACAACCCCATTAGATCTGGAAGGCTTTCCATGATAATACCACTAGAAAGTGAAAGCTCAGTGTTGCATCTCAGCCTAGAGCACAGGTGTCAAGACTGGTGCATCATAATCAAAGCCAGACTACCTCACTGTGTGTACACGCCTCATCTGCCTGCTCTTATATGACTCAGGTTCTGCTTGAGCTCTGCTCGGCTTCATTTGATTTATTGCTGAGAGCAGCCAGCATTAAAACATCAGATGCCGCTGCTTTATACTCCTCTCCTCCTCTGTTTGTCCCTCTCTCTTCTACTTCTTTTACTGCAACTGCCAAAGAATCACACTCTGCATGGTGACTGGGTCAAGACAGCCTGAGTGGAAAGACAATGGAGTGGCATGGCAACTAAAAAAAGCAATAAACTGTGTAAGAGACTAGTAACCTGGGCTGGGCTGCTTGGGAGGTGGGACACAGCTCAGTCTTTGTCAGTAGCTAAAGCTGTGACAGATAAGGTGCTGCATTTTAACACCAGCAACTGCAATGTGGGATGTACAAAAATGTGAAGATTTGTTACTGCAGAGCCTTCTGTAAGACCCTGCAAACCCTCACGTGGGAGTTAGCAGCAGCACAAGTCATTGCAAATTCTTCTTTACATAAACAGTCACCAGAATAAGTTCACTGAACGGAAACATTCGTTAAGTCTTGTTACTATATTCAATCAAGCACAGGTTGGTCTACAAGTCCCATAAGATGCAGGTGTATGACACTCTGTATTTCCTCTGTTAATACAGAATTGAAGTGTAAAAAACTCTGTACTAACTATCTGGTATAGGAGCTACAGTGTGTTTGACTGGGGTGAAATCTATAAAAAAAAAAGAAAAAAAAAAAAGAAAACATACCTGCACAGCAGGTAGACACTTTAATTAGACACAGTGGAGGTGTACTTTCACCACATTATCCACACTGGACACAGACGACTATCTGAGACTGTCAGTGAGATATTCAAGGTAGGACAGCTTCAGTCATTCAAGGTACTTCAGTATATTAGAGGCTTATGCCAGAAATAATTGACCTAAGTATCTAATTGTAATACCCTAAGCCTGAGGCTCTTTTTTGACACATCTCCAAACTCAGCCAATAACAATTCCAGTAGGGCCAAATGGACAACAAAAGCTTCTATGGATAGGAGACACTTATCAAGATACTGACAAGTAAAGAGAATAATATTAATTACCTGATTATACTGGCACGTGTAAAGGGATAGGACCTATTAGGAGGCAAGTGAACATTCAATGCATAATGTATCGGAAGCAAGAAAAATGGGCAAGAGCAGGGATCTGAGCGACTTTAACAATGACCAAATTGTGACGGTTAGGCAATTGGGTCACAGCATCGCTAAGAAATTGGCCTGGTTTATAGAATCACACTTTCAGATATATCATGTGGATAATCAGGTGTGTGTGCATCAGAAAGAAACAGCAGGATTTAGTATGAGAAGTGGGCAAGTCAGCAGAGGTTGTGTAATGATCAGGGGAATGCTCTTCTGGGAAACTTTGGGTCCTGGTATTCATGTAGTTGTTACTTTGGCAGGTACCTACCTAAATGTTGTGGTAGACAATATACACCCCATAATGGCAGTTGTATTCCCAGATGGCAGTGGCCTTGTTGTTGGGGAATGATTTGAGGAACATGACAAATAGTTCAAGGTGCTGACTCTGCCTGCAAATTCCTCAGATCGTAATGCAATTGAGCATCTGTGGGATGTGCTGGAAAACAAGTCATATGGATGGAGGCCCCACCACTGGGCCTTTCAAGACTTAAAGGATCTGTTGCTAATGTTATGGTACCTGATACAATAGGTCACCTTCAGAAGTTTAGTGGAATCAGTGCCTTAAAAGGTCAGAGCTGTTTTAGAGGCGGATGTACACAGTGTTAGGCAGGATCGCTGCAACTCTCTCTCCCTCCCCATCACAGTGTTAAATGTAAAAAGCAAAAGCAAAAATGACTGAAAATTATTACTTCCGCCTAATCAAAACTACACATTCAAGAGAAGAGAGTACAGAACGGCCTTATAACAATGAGTCAGATACACTGATGTTATTTAAACTGTTCTAAAAATTCTCAATTTCAACTCTACTTGATGCCACAGAAATGAATCACAACAGTGCTGCATCCATTTTAGTCATAGCATTAGCAGGCAGCTTGTTTACTCAGTGCGGCAAACTTTCTGAGCCCGAAAAAATTGCATCAGGTTACATTTTAAATAACAGACAATAATCTGATCTGTGAGTCGTGTACCTTTATCAATGATACAAATATGTGTTTGGAATAAAAAGTCTGAACTTAATGTTCACTGGAGAACTTTTTTTTCCTTTCTTCAGTGAACTGTTATTGAACCAAATGGTGCACAGTGAGAGCTGTATCATCATACCATCAGAATTTGGTTCACTACTAACAATCAATTGACTATGAAAGTTCATTCTAGACCTGGACAATGGTAGTTTGACAAGAAAAAGAGAGACTTAACTCAGGATCTTTGTTCTAGCTTTCCTAAAGCTTTCAAGCAAAGAAACAGCAAGTAAAGTCTATCCCCTGAGAAAAACTGGGAGATGTTGGTTTGGATGCTTACTAAGCATTAGAATTTTACATCATCACAGACAACTGGATATAACAGTAACTCAAATTTTTGCATTATGGGAATTGTTATAAGTACTATACTGCAAATAAACTCTACACTCACAATTTTGGATGCTTAAAGAATTCCAGAGAGTAAGTAGAGTGGACTAGGTAGCTATGACCACATAATATTAGTCACAGCAAGATCATAGCCTTGCAAACAAAACTGTTTTTCCTCATGATATTCCAAAGAATATTTGGTAAAATTTTAATTCACAAAAAACAATATTAATACATTACACTTACAGGAGCTGCTCGGCCACGGAAACCCATGCCATGAAGCTCCTGGTGCACTGTTTTTTGTGCTGATGTTAATGCCAAAGGAGGTTTTAAACTCTACAATTAAGTCAGGGGAGTGCTGGCGACTTTTACGCACTATGCATGTCAGCACTCGGTGATGCCACTGTGTAACTTCATGTGATCTGCCACTTTGTGGCTGAGTTGCTGTTGTTCTTAAACACTTCCACTTGCAATAATACACTTACAGTTGATTGTGGAATATCTAGGAGGGAAGAAATTTCACAAACTGACTTGTTCCAACAGTTGCATCCTATTATAGTACCATTTTTGAATTCAGTGAGCTCTTTAGAACGACTCATTTTTTTCACAAATGTTTTTAAAGGCAGACAGCATGGCTAGGTGCTTGATTTTATAAACCTGTGATAATGAGACTGAAAACACCTGAATTCAAAGATTAAGAGGTGTAATACTTTTGACCATATAGTGTATGCTTGTAGCCAATCCACAGTTGATCGGTCTAGTCAGTTGCCTATAAGGAACTACCGGCAGCTACAATTATATTTAGATATGAGATAGCAAGAAACAATTGTTTATTTGACAACCATGATGGCGGTATGCATTTTGTGCACAAGAACTCCTTACGAAGATGGCAAGATTTGTCTTCCATTATGCTTAACTCTACAGCCAGCTACACTGAATGTTTTCTAGCTTTTAAAAACTCCTCAAACTGTGGGTTATTACTGGGTTTCTCTTTACTGATTTTGCATCTTTTGTATTGTGGCTTTTTCAATTTTGTTACTCTTTTGTGCTTTTGGTTATGCATGAGCTTTTTTGTATGTAACAGATGGTATTTCTTTGGCAGTTCCTACTCTCTTTCAAACAGTGACCAAGGACAACTGTCCACAGGGTTGTATGTAACAAATCATGTAATTGAACTTAAGGCCATATGCTGACACAAAGTCAAAATGTCATCAATTTGCCTTATACAGTGTTCTGTAGGTCAAATGTACAGTAGTACATACAGAACTTAATTTTTTAAGATTGCATGTCTTATGAAATATACTTTTTATTTGTGAATATTTTCAGAACAGAACACTTATATTCAGTGTAAAGATAATATGCATTTCAGGGAAATGGCCCATTAAAAGACAGCTTGTAGTCAAACATACAGTCTTATCACAAACCCAGTGCTGTCTCAGGAGAGTTCCTCTGTCATCCACAATGCATCATTCTGGTAAGTATAGAAACTACAGTGTGATACAGGCAGAACAATGGCGCTCTGCTGTGCCACAGTCAACGCTCCACTAACAAAGCTACCATTGAGAGCTTGTTAGCTCTATGGTAGAAATAGACCAACTGAAGACCAGATTATTTTCAAAAAAAAAAAAGAAGACGACACAGGGGCAGAGAAAAGTGTGTTAGCAATATGGGGATTTTTAAGGCCGCTATATTTATGTGCTGTATTCTTAAAGATGTTAAACCTGTAACACCAAGGGTAATGTGTCTTTGAAATGTATTATCTCTTGTGATCCAGATTCTAATTTACAGCTGTAGTCAGAAATTTGCATAGTCATCATGGGCATGAATCTTGTGGTCATTTTGGGCTTTTTAAAATTTCTTTGAACTGTTTTTTTTTCCAAAGTGCAATGGTTGTACAGCATATATCTTTAATGGCTTTAAAAACCAAGAATTGGGTGCACAAGTTTGAATTTATTTTGAATTTTCTCTAATCCACACAGGGTCAAAAGTCTACATACAGGCTTAAATATATACATACACCCCCACTAATATTTGGTTAAATGTCCCTTAGCAAGTTACACCTCGACCAGATACTTTCGGTAGCCATCAACAAGCTTCTGACATAATTCTGGCTGGATATTTGAGCACTCTTCTTGGCGGAATTGGTAGAGTTCATTTAAATTGGTTGGTTTCCTGGCATGGACCCGGCTTTTAAGCATACTCCACAAATTTTCAATAGTGCTGAGGTCAGGGCTTTGGGAAGGCCATTCCAGAAGCTTAATGTTAGCCTGCTTTATCCATTGCCAAATCAATTTTGATGTGTGTTTGGGATCATTATCCTATTGAAACACCCAACTGTGCCCAAGTTTCAACCGTCTAGCTGTTGATTCGACGTGAGGCTGAAGAATTTGGACGTAGTCCTCCTCTTCCATTATTCCATCCATTTGTGCATTGTACCAGTACCACTGGCAGCAAAGCAGCCCCAGAGCATGATGCTACCACCACCATGACTGACAATTGGTACAGTGTCCTTAGGTTTGAAAGCCTCACGTTTACTCCTCCAAACATAGCTCAATCTTTGTCTCATCTGACCATAAAACTTTTCTCCAGAAGGCATTTGGCTTGTCCATGTGGGCAGCTGCAAATTTCAGTTGAGCTTGAAGGCATCAATTTTGGAGCAAGAACTTCTGTCTTGGTCGGCAAACTCTCAGTCCATGATGTAAAACTTGCTTCACTGTGGACATCTCTAAGGCTGAGCCCAGGCAAACGCTGTAGAAAGCTAATTTCCGACACTTTATCTTATTCTTTCAGTCCCTACTTACAGCTCGTGGCCACAGATGAGGGTTGGAGCACAGATCAACCAGGTGAAACACAAGTTAGCATATTTTAAGTACATTTTCCTGAATATGTGTTACTTAAGTAACATTTATAATTTCTAATAGAATTTTTACATTGGTATGTTTATTTATGCAAAGAATCTGAATAATTCCCAAGTTTACTGTGGGTACAGACTAGAGCCCAACTGGTTTATTAGTTGGGCCTATATATTGGCCGATATTAGCCGTTTGATTGTAAATGAGCAATCCATGACTTGTAACAGTAAAACAAGTTTATTTTGAAACTGCATTGTTATAATATCTTAGTAAGGACTCATAAATAAATACGTGCAACAAATGTTAGGGAAATCTGTTTATGTTTTATGTGTCTGAAAGAGAAAAAAATATCGGCTGATGTATCACATCTTTAAATCACCAATATCGGTATCAGTATCAGTCTTAGAAGTCCTACATCAATCAGGCTCTAGCACAGACTGGAAAACCATGGGCACAAATTACAAATCCAAGAGTACTTTTAAGAACTCAAGATCGTAGTTTGTAAATATAGAATAAGGATTTGAACATAGCTCTTTATTTTCCCTCAGCTGCTGATACAAGGGGGGCTCTCTAAGATTCGGATTAGCCCTGTTCAAGATGTGTCTACATGTTTAATGCTGCATAATAATCCAGCTCCAGACCACAAATGCACCCACTATTGATAACAAATTACTTCACTTATCTGCAAATCAAAGACATTCTAGCAGATCTAGGGAGCTTCCGCATTCAGATCAATGGCAGAAAGCTTCCCATCTGCTCGGTTATCAGCAGCAGTGAGAACATGTGGGTGTGCTGCAGTGCAGCAGGGAGGCCTGACACATTACAAAACCACTATTGCTATTTCTGGAGCTAGAGATGCTCATAAGTCAAGAGGTGTGCTCAGTATTCTGGGTGTGGAGCCTGGATGCATGTCCAGCAGCTCTTATTAGCAGTAACCACAAATGACACCTGACATATGACATTCTCATTCGCTCTAAATGAGCAGCTGACTAGCAATTAGGCACGGTGAGTGAAATTATGTGTGGCATATCTGCTAAGTTCTGACAAGGTGTCTTCTTCAGCTGATACAGAATGTCGCCTTAAGCAGGTAATGGACAGTAGATCAGTTTCCTGATTCCTTTTGCTAAATCTGAATATAGTGAATTAAAGCAAAATAAGTCACTTCTGTATACTGAATCTCAGAACAGCTATGCTTTCTAATCATCCTGGAAGACTAGCAATGTAAAGATAATGGTTAATTCATAATATAACCTGGAGACACCAGAGTTAGGACAAGCCTGTTATTTTGTATGTCACAAAAAGCCACAGGTATTGGCCAGGATATTTATTCAATTCCCAAGTTGAGATATAAAAGAATTACAAATCAAATCCAATTTCTAAACTCTGTTTTCAGGCTTTAACAAGTCATTTCATACAATTTGATAACATTTAATACAAATTAAAATTTTAAGCAGACTAAAGTCCTGGTTGCATTTTAAATGGTGACATTGCCTTGAAATCCATCCATTTCATTGGACGGTACTGCACCAGCACAACTAAGTTTAAAGGAGATTGATCAAAATAAAAAACAAAAATAAAAACATGTCATTTGTGCTTGAGATTTTAATAAAACATTTACAGATGTTATTTATCTGAAGGAAGTCACCCTGACATGAACCATGGCCAGAGTTACATTCACTGATATGATGCACAGTGACAGACACCAAAATACCAAAACTAATTTCATCATGACTGAGTCATGACAGCAGTCATAATTCTGACTTATTATATTCTAGCTGTATTTCAGAAAGTCACATCTAAACAGCTGCACTGAGGAAAGAAGAAAAATATGTGCAACAGAAGAGACAACTGCAAATCTACACACACATGCACAATATAATAAATATATATATGTAATTATTAATGTTCCATTTTGCTGGACTTTAGATTTTTATTCTCCATTCTAAATAACAATATTGTGCAATTTACTCAAAGTTCTTCATCTGGCAGCTAACATTAATAACTACCTTTCAGAATAAAACTTTTCATGCAAAACATAATATAAACTCAAATACAATGATGTCATTGTCAGTGAACTTATATATGCCTGCCTGTGTTGGGTTCTAAAGCAGTTTCATTTTGGATCCCTTTCTTTGTTGTCAAGACACCTGTTTTTTTTTTTAAAGCTCTGACAAAAGAAAAAAAAAAAAATTATTTTTTTTAATTTTAAAAAAATTTTTTTTATTTTTTTTTT
>VUQI01005012.1:8208-21689 GCA_015106735.1 Paratilapia polleni | reverse complement strand
AAATTTTTTTTTTTTTTGATCCTTTTTTTTTTTTTAAAGTTTTTTGTTTTTTTTTTTAAAGCTCTGACAAAAGAAAAAAAAAAAAATCAAGCTTGTTACATCTAGTACATTTTTTTGTTGTTGTTTTGTTTTTTAAGTAAACACCAATTTGGTGTTTGCTTAAAACACCAAATTGCAACAGCCAAACTGGTTGTTGCATTGCATCCATTGGTTATCATGACCAGCATCAATGGCTGTCTCCAAGCTGTTGACTGAAATCTGCCAAAGACAGACTGTGAGAGAAAAGACATCACTCTTTAACCTCTCTCCAACTGCCAGTGAGCTGTGTTTCTGTAGTTCAACTGAGCGGAGACATTTCTGTAAAGACAAAACGCAGCACCCTTTATACAGCAGAGTTGCACTGAAAGCATTTAAACATCAACTCAATAACAGGTCAGAGTATTACAAACCAAGTGGCCTGCCAGGTTGTTCTTGCAGTGAGCATTTGTGGTCTTGAGCAATAGCGCTCCAGGCATACTGAAGATCTTTCAAAGTTTTTCTTCGGACACCGGCTTCTTTTTCACTCATTTTCTGTCCAGTCCTTGTACATGACCATTTACAGAGAAATATTTTGACCTATGAATCATTCAAGCATAAAAAAGGCACCTAACTCAAGGAATGAACCAGCATTGTGTCTGTACATAACAGACAACTTATTAAAGAACCAATTTTATATAGCTTTAGGCACTTTGTTTCTAGCAGCCTGTCACAAAAACACATAATCAGGTCCCATTTCTTTAGTTAAGTCTATAAAATATGCTAAAGATAACAGTTTGACAGGCTTAAAAGAAACAGGAAAAAAGAAACAAGCAAAGACCTGACACAGGACCTGAGAGATGCCTATGGCCTTCAGTTGATCCATGTAGCCTCATCAGAAATCGTGTCAATGGAAGGGTGGAACCCCTTAAGTACCCATTCTTAAAGAAGGGAAACAGGTAGAACAGGCTGAGGTATGACAAATTACACACAAACTGGATGAATCCAGATTTGAAATTTTTGGTTCAAATCGTCAATATGTACAGAGAAGGTCAGGAGAGAGTTACAACAGTGAGTGTCTACTATTGTATGTTCAATGAAAGCAACAGATCTTCCAGCGCTGTTCTTAACAGTATTGCATGTAGATTATTTATATTTAGTATTATTTTATCAGTCAATGATGAAACATATTTAGTTAATGCAACCTCTGGTGTGAAGTCACACTGGGAGCAGAATAACTTGTTCAAACGCTGCTATTTTACATTTCATTAAAAAGAAAAATAATGGGTGGCAACTTCCAGATTCATCACCAACACTTGCAGGATATAGTTTGGACCAACACACTATGGATTTCCTCCATCCTTTGCAACTGGCCATCTTATCTAATTGTTCTGCATATTCATCTGGACACATGGGAGGAGTAAAAATGTAGCTGCATAGGGTTGATGCCAGGCTTGAAAACTCCATATGGTATGCAAATGCTATGACAACAAGTAAAAATTAAGACAACCTCCCGAGCACAAACAAAAGCTAAAGGTTTACACTGGCCTGGAAAGATGAATAACTGACTGATCTGATTCAGTGTTAAAATTCTCCCTCTGTGCGCCCCCCTCTTTGTCTTTCAGTCATGCCTATCATGTCCCAGACTGAAGTAAGTCATCACTGGCACACTGGCTTCCGCACTTTGACAGTTGAGTTCTATGATGCGTGAAGGACCTGCATGCTGACTCCTCTCTCTCCCTCTCTATCTCCCTCTCTCTCTCTTGCACACACAAACACACACACACACAAACACACACTTGACAGACTACCTTCTTCATTTCTTTAAACAGGGTTTTAATACTGAACCCTGTACAAGACAATTCCCTGCTTAACTAGCCATGCACAACACAGAAACATACTGCAAAAACTTTACCACTGCTCAGACCATCACATAAACACTTTAGAACGCAGTCTACACTTGGGTTGGGAGATACGTTCAAACCAGCACCAATATTCGTGGAGGTGTGTGTAGAGCAAACCCACCAGCTACGCACTTTCTCAAAGGATTACAAAATCACCTATTTTTTATTCTAAATTGGACAAAACTGGCAAGTCTGTTGAAGGACACCTTGAACCCTCTAAATGAACAAACAGATGGGGGTAGTATATGTTATTAAATAATGGATAGATCTTCCCCTTTGGGGTTGCATCAGGAAGGGCATCAAGGATAAAACTCTGTCAAATCAAACATGCAGAGCTAGCCACAGTGGCAACCCCCTGTGACAAGGGAGCAGCCGAAAGTAGCTTTTCAGTGATGGATAGTATCAACAGAACAGGTTTGCCCAAGGAAAACCTCTAGCATACCTCTTATCTAGCATAGCCTGTTGTTTTAGAAATTTGTCGGACATGGGAATAGAGATTTCAGTAGTCGAGCTCTACCCTAAAGGACCTGATGTCAGCCATATAATTCAAGTTCCAACTCAAATCTGCCCTAGCCTCCACAATGTTTGAGAGAAACAGTCAGCTACGCATAGCTAGATATATTTTAAATTGAAAAATGGTAAATGGACTGGTACTTATATAGTGCTTTTCTACTCAGTTTCTGTGTACTCAAAGCGCTTTAACTACATGCCACATTCACCCAGTCACACGTACATTCATACAACACTTTTATCTACACTTAAGTGCTTACTAACATTCACACACACTCACACTCCGATGAATGCATCGGGGGCAACGTGGGGTTCAGTATCTTGCCCAAGGATACTTTGGCATGCAGACTAGGGGAGCCAGGGATCGAACCACTGACCTTCCGATTAGTAGACGACTCGCTCTACCTCCTGAGCCACAGCCACCCACACAAAAAGAAAAGAAAAGAAACTTTAAGAAACCTTAATTTTAAAAAGAATATCACATCAAGAGTTAGGCAAATGTCTCCATTTCTGTGTATTTTGGCACCATAAACAAAGCCAAAATACACTGTTCAGCCATAAAACAAAACTAATATTGTGTAGCCCACCCTTGTACTGCTCTAACCCATCAGACCACGGACACAGCAACTCTAAGGGTGTGCTGTATTGCTGGCACTGGGACATCAGCAGCTCTTTGGGCCATGATGATTGCTGTCACAGGTGTGGTGCCTCTGCAGACTTGGCTTCTTCCTGCACATCTCCTGGATACTCAGTCACATTTCTTGGGAGTTTCGAGGTCAACACCTCCCACTCAGGTAGGCCGCAGCAGTCGGGTGGGTGGGGGGTATTTTGTGGTATGCTTGGTCTGCATTTAGGTGTTTGGTACGTGTTAAAGTGACATCCACTTGTATGGCAGGACTCAGGCTTTCCTAGCAGAAACTTGCTGACTATTCATTTCATACACTTCAACTGTCATTGGTTTTGATGTGCATGAT
This sequence comes from Paratilapia polleni, assembly GCA_015106735.1. NCBI lineage: Eukaryota > Metazoa > Chordata > Actinopteri > Cichliformes > Cichlidae > Paratilapia > Paratilapia polleni. Next base: position 18,286 of record VUQI01005012.1, on the reverse strand, counting down.
CAGTGTTTGGTTTTTGATGGCTTGCTGAACTCTTCAGTGCAATGTGATTCACTCATCATAATGACTTTTAGTTGTTCTACTGTATGTGATGTCTTTTTCTTCTTATGAGAAATCTCCTGTGGAAATCCCAGAGCACTATTTCTTTCTTTTAATGTCTATTTTGTTTCTATTTGATAGTTAAGAGCAGAGACAGATAGAGGAGACATGCAACAATGATCCTCATTGGGAATCCAATTAAAGACACTACAATTTCATGACAGTTCAGTCGTTTTCGCATTTATAGTTTATTATTTCACCACGGTCACATTTTCCATTGTTACTGTCACTGAATTGATGTCAAACAGATGCTGCACTGCAAACCCTGCAGCCAGACTGTCACACAGACAAAGCTGAGCATTAGTTTATAAGACCCTCATCCCGTCTCTGATACCATGACATGTTTTGGCCCCTCTTTGTCTTTACAGGAGCTAAACTCTGACAGCTGGAGTCAGAGTAAAAACATGACAGCATGTTACCAGCCAATAGTTAAGGTACAAACCACACAGCAGCAGCATTGGGCTGAACTGAGATTTAATCATAGTGGTCACAGTGACAGTCAAAATGCCCAAAACTTGCACAACCATCACACATCAAGTGTAAGACAATGTCAGTCTCATTATAAAATCTTACAAAATCCTATCAACATACATGTGTCATTTATGTGCATGGGCAGCAGGCTCAGTCTAAATGACACGCTCTGAAACTAGCATCTAGCACGACCTCAATGAGAACACAAAAAAATCACTCCAACCATCAAATACACACTATGCATTGTAATCTTTATTTCCATCATAGCATGTGTGTAATGTCATTGTAACAGTAACTCAATGCCTCTATTTGTTGACACAAAATCCCAAAAAAGCAGAAATACACCAACCTATAAACCAGCTGCCTAACTAGGACAACAACCTGCTCCCTTTATATTAATATCTGTATTTAAAGGCCAGTAGAGTCTGGTTTGTCTCTGAAATCCTGCACACATTTAGCTCAGAATTGGTACTGATCATGGATATGTGAAAATCACACGGCAAACCTGCTCTGTTGATACTATGAACAAGAAAGCTGCACTAAAAAGAATTCAAATCAAATGCTATGTGTTGCTGTTGCTTTTATGTAACCCCAACAGCTGTGAAGAGGTCTGAACATCAGTGTTCTGTATCTTTATAAAATTAAGCTGTTTCTATGTTACAGAGATTCAGAGTAGTGATTGATGGCACACTGGACAGGAAGGAGGGAAACTGTCACAACTTGAGCAATACTTCTGAGGAATTGTTTGATTACAGTTTATTCTTTGGGGTATTTTTCTTGATTAATTTGTTGACTGTTTGGTCTACAGTTTGTTCTGAGTGGACAGGGTTCTGCAGTTCCACAAAATTTCTCCAAGTTTTCTATATGACCACAAATGTATATGTGGAGTCTGACAGTTTATCCAAAATTAAGCTTGAACCATCTTCCAATAGTAGTCCAAGAGATGTGACACACAGAGTGCACTGGTCACAGAGTCAAACTATAATCAGCCTTTGATTCGTGAGCGCCATGACAAAGAAGACCTGCAATGAATCTTTGAAAAAAGTGATAAGAAAGCCATTTCATTTGAATTTTAAGCATTACTTTTTCATTAGGTTGATCGGATCTACTTTGGAACTTGACAAACCCTGACGCATACACTACAGTGACCAAAAAGCAATGTATTCAACTGCTTGTCATAATGTTCAGCAAAGTACATTCTGTACTACATAACAGATAGATTTGATGAAGCTCCAGATTGTAGTGAGGTCATAGTATGGATCCAGTTAACATCCGGCATATTGGAACATCATTAAAAGCAGACTTTAAGGGTCAGCCATGTTAAGTACATAGGATGGCTTTGGCCTGGAACAGTCACTAAATGGGACTGCCTAAATGGCAGTTGCTGCTGTTGAAGTAAATGGACAAATCCCCAGCCTATTTCCTTCCCTGCTAGCTCAGTGCAACATACAGGGGATTAAAACCATTAGTCTCTGCTACCTACATAACATATACTGCACATTACCTTCTATGATAATTCAGAGCTAGAGATGTATTGTTTAATAAAAAAAACTTCTGGTAATAAAACTCAGAGGGTGCATCATCTTTCAGGACAATGTTGCAGTTTGTAGGCAGAAATCTATATCCAAGGAATCAATATAAACACATTAAAAACACACACTTCCCATGTCTTCAAAAGGCCTTCTGATTTTACTCATCGTATATTTACATGTATATAAATTTATATATATTTACTCATATGGTAGTTTCAATTGAGTATGTTTCTGAAAGCTGGCCTTTTATTCACTAACTGGGTATTTTCATTGTGTCCTAATGCTTCTTTTACTTCTACTTGCCACTTTGTTCAGTGAGTAGAAGTTCTTTGAAGCTTGAAGGTTCTGTACACCTGAAAGTACAACAATGCTTCTCAGCAATTCTTGAAATACGTGCTAGTTTTCATTTAGCTGACCACAGCTGAAGCACAGCAAAATTCTTTTTTTAGCTCGTTTCAAACGGTCATGGAGGCCGTGGAAAAGAGCATTCCTTAATAGAGAGACACATTATCCAATGAACTGCAAAGGTAGAGGTAACTGTGCAGGATTTAGGATAGTGTGTCCTAAAAAGCCACTGAAACGGCTAAACTGTTATTGTGAAAAAGAGTTTAACCAGCAAAAAAGAAAAATCCTGAAAAGCCTGCCTAGGACAGTCAGTGCTAGTGAGGTGCAAAGTGTGTGCTGATGCATTGTTGTTTTTTTCTGAAGTTACAGAAATTGTTTAATCAAGGTTCCATAGTCCTGAACCATATCTGAATGTGGTAGAAAAAAGCTTGAAAAAGGATTATGTGCCTGAAACATACTAAGCCCTTATGTATTCCTTTTTTTTTGTACACACAACGGTGTCAAAATGTTTTTTTTTTCTTTTTGATTATGAATATCAAAAACAGATTTCATCATAATCTTGTCAGTAGTTGTAATACTTCAAGGGACAACCTGTTCAACACTGAAGAGAGGTACCTAGTATTGGTCTAGGCAGAAACACAAATGTACATCTGGCCATCAACGACTTTCCTAAGTTATACTACCATGCAGGGTAATGAATAGGGCCCACAGTGCAAGGTACTCGCACAACAGCTCTTAACAACAATCAAGTGTTTGAGGACAGATTTCTCTCAGGTGTCACACTTGTTATTTATGTCTCATAATGTTGACAGCTGTGATCAATGGTGCACAAAAACAACAAATAACTTCTCCTTTAATATCACAGGGGGAATTACTGGCCTCTGGCTCAGCAGTGCCTGTGGTACCACAGATCATTCAGCAGCTGTAGCTTCTGAATAATGGACAAGGAACATTAAAAAGACCAGAGGTGTTAAACTAGGAAACTGTGTGACATCACACCCCTGAACAAGGCTGCTGTTTCTGGCCTGGAGCCTCCATTAGTTTGCACTGTGTTGTTGTTGTGATTGTTATTGTTGGAAGCTTGTTGTATTTTCACCCTGAGGGGGTTTGCTATAGCTTCAGTGCATCAATTAATTTTTACTAGTACATTACATAACACTATTGTTGCAGATGCAGCTGATGTGCTGGTTCCGTTTTATGTTCAGCATGCAACAGTAAATTAATACTACACTGCTGCTCTGATGTGATGCAGATTGTTCAATACTGTCTATAATACACCATTAACCTCAATTGATGCTATTCTGCTTCTGTCGTAGAAACTGTTTTCACGTCTAGCACCAAAACTGACGATGTATTGAGGTTTTTAGGATTATTTGAGATGACCATTCATTACAGGTTACTAGTGTCCGAGCAAATGTTTTTAAATTGGCTTAAGATAAAATAATCAAGGTACAAATGCTTGCTTATGTTACTCTACAATGTAGACATTAGATTGGTACAGCTTTGCTACTGAAACTGTGATATTCATGCTCAAAGTTGGTCATAGAAAAAAATCTTTTAAACACATCTTAAATGTGTTTTTCAGACCTGAACATTTCATGTAGCTGGCTCCTGTACTTAAGACATTATGAGGGATCAAAAACGCTGGAAAAACCACCCCCATATATTTTGAGGGGGTGTAACTTGGAAATCGTACATAGTATGAAGGTAAAATTTTGCATGGCATCATTACAATTTCAAAAAACAGCTGATTCTGAGAGGGTCATGGGGAGGTTCACTGATTTTGCACACAATGACCCACCTGTTTTCCTAAATACAAAGAGCTTGTCAATGAGTGAAGAGACTGTAAAATGAGGGAAAAAAAATCATTATCAATGGATTTGTGCGTGTTTTAATGTAACTCTGTCAAGGCTCCTCTGTTTTTTCTGTAGCGGACAAAAGGGAGCAATGTCTGACTTCAGCTTCCCCTGCCAGAAGGATTTGTCCTTCTTTTGAGCCCACACACCCATCCAGGGACTCTTCAAATAAGTCTCTCAGCGAGGCTGTCATGATAATCACAACATCACTGCTGAAATTCAGGGAACATGGCAATATTGCAACAACAAAGTCAGAAGGGGCAGTCTGATGATCAGACTAGCTGCAGTTCATCCATACTATCTAAACCAATTTATTTGGAGATAAATCTGGAAATAGATTTTTTTTTAAAAAAAGCTTCTCTGAGAAATATTCATACTGAAATATTAGTCAGCAGCCCCTTTAGTTTTATTTGTGTTTACAATACTGGAATATAGGATAATGAGATATGGGAGGAGTAGAAGTGTTCATTAATAAAGTTGAGTTTAAAAAAAGAGTGATGTTCACAAACACTGACTACAGTTTTCAACAGTGTTTATATTTGCCAGGTGTTGGTAAAGTTGGTAACATGCAGCAGCTGGTAATATTAAAATGTCAGCTGGCAGGGAGCATGTGCGTTCCATATATATTTGTATCTAACAAATCTTGATAGTACTCATACATGATGAATATTGGACTAGTTGGTCAGACAAAAATGTCACCATATTTCAAAAGGCGATACTGAGTTGTGGATAGATAACAAGACTTGGTCTATTTACAATCTGAGCCATACTGTGAGAAAAGTGATTTCAGTGCACCATTTACTTTTTATGTTGTCGTGGAGTTAAATGAATCCAAAACTGACAGAAGCAATCAGATTATATCTGTGAGTTGAGGCATCCCAGAGGATTACATCAGTGACTTCAACTTAAAGCAAGTAATGAGTACGCTGAAATTGGATTTTCAAAGTACTGTCTAAGCCAGGCCTGATGAGTTTATGTAATCCCACAGTTTGCCAGTATTGAGCTAACTGAATTCTGCATTTCATGTTACAATGCAAATGATGCATCATGACAATAAAGCAAGATGACAAACTAAGGTCAAGATTTAAGAGGACAATGTTGCATCAATAGTGATGGTTTGTCCAACTAACACTAACTAACACTACTTGTACAAATTAATGCTAATCAATGTATAAATGGTCTGTGCAAGCCCTAAAAAAGACAACCACCCTCATCATTAATTTGCAAATGCAAACTGTTTTAGTTCTAAGATTAATCCCCGAGGCTGGCACTGTTGTGTCCAAAAGCCCATTTATAATTGGAGTGTGTGATCAGGATGGAAAACCCTCTCTCTCGCCTGTATGTGTGGCTGGCAAGTATGCATTCCAGCACTGATAGAGGCCATCCTGAACCACTCTTTGCCTTTAAGTAACAAAAGCCAGACAGTGACAAATACAGAGCCTTTAGTTTTTGGCCTGTGCTGTTAGATATCCTCTTACAGTCAGTTTTTACGCCTGGATGTGTGTGTACATGCTGTGACAATAGTAGCTGCACAATACCATTACACATCACATACATTAGCTTCTAAAGGCAGCGTGGCAATACAATGACCAAATGTGAGGAAAACAGATGCTGCTCCCTTTTTAAATTAGAGACCCATTCTAACAGAGTAACATGAAGAGGTTTCATGCTCCACAGTCAGCCCAACATTAAGGGCAGCAGTCCACTGAGTCTGGCGGTCTCTAGTTAAACAGTTTAACCACTTACAGGCTGAGTGGAGTTCCATAATGCAATCTCAATGGGCCTTACAGCAGAAAACCAGGAGACAGCTGTAGTAGATGATACGTACTGATAAACAGTCACATCCACTAACAAGAGGAAATGAACATATGTATTATGATGTAGTATAACAGTGGCTATCAGTGTTCAACCAAGCACAATCCATAAAGTACTAATAATAGGTCAGTGTCCAGTCAGCAAAACTGACACACATGAAAGAAACTTCCAACGCGACACGCACACACAGCCACAGTCCCACTCAGGATCATAAATAGTTGGAAACAGTGTAGGGATCGATACACAGGATGACTCAGACTGCACAGAGCACGGCCACTACACGCCAAAGCAGCCCAAAATGCCTCCCAAGCCAGATATAGCCTCTGAGATGTAATACTCCAGCTCTGTATTCACCTCCCAGCACTGCAGAGTGCAAGCCAAGGACAGAGAGGCTGAATGCTAAAGTGCCTTGTCACTTTAGGCAAAGAAACATTCAAAGTAAGGAGGGCTAAGCCATTACCAGAGCCGAGCAGCAGAAGAATGCTCCGTAGCAATTAATGCACAGTGTCACCAAGATAATGAATCATGCCCTTAAATGATGAGCATTCAGCCTGCTGTTTGGGAAAAAAATGGAATGCTGTCCAGATGGACACTGGCTTTTTTTTCCTTGTACAAGCACAGTCAAGACAAATAGCATCACTGAATCACAATAAATGGTAAAACCTGAGGTAAGAGCCATCAGAGGGATTTTAATTGTGAGGATATCTTCAAATTTTATCATTAGAAAAACATTCAACTGTGGGTGTATCTTGTGGTCTCTGTTAATTATCTCACCTTTGTTTCTGAGAGTCACAGTTTTTATGGCACTTTACCCAGTTCTAGTCCTCTGACTTACCATACACATCTCCAATTCGTTCACACAGTGACGAGATAATGGCCACACAAAAACTAACAATGAGAGGGACTCAGCTGATGAAGTAATCGTAAGTGGACTTCAACTGGCATGGTTCTTTGACTGATGTGAATAGCGATAAGCTAACAGCTCCTAGCAACAGCATTCTGCAGCATGTGTGCAGGACTAGAAAGCCATTTGGTTTTGACAAAGCAAAATAAAACTAAACAGAAATCACCTGATGTGAGCACAATGCCAGGCTGAATGTATGTGATAAAACACAATGGCAATGTAGTGTGACAGCAAGATTAATGGATGATTCCTTAAAAATAATATGATATCCAGCAGTGTCAGCTTCAGTTACTAGTCAAAGCAAATCAGAGATGCAGCAAAATACCAAGTGGCGACCTCTGAAAAATGAAGCTAACCCCAAAGTGCCAGGAACTGCATTTCCTGGAGTGGCCACTTGAGGTCTGCTTCATCAACAAGTCAATCCCAGACTCCCATGTTAAACTGCCCAACTTAAAGCATTAAAAAGCATCTCTACAGCCTGGTACAGAAACTGTTTTGGCCTCTACAAATAGTTTGTCCAACTGGAAAGTGAGTCACGGGCATGGCCACTCTGACAGCTGTAGCCAGTAGCTGTATGCTAGGCCTCACCTTCAATAACCGGAGTCACTGAATTGAACCTTTCCACTCTTTGTGCTGTTGGTACCTTTTGGGCATTTTTATTGTAATTATCTGACAAATATGGCCTTCTGTGAGGTAAGACCATCCAAGAAGTTTATGCTTCCATTTTGATAAGTTAAATTTTGGTATTTTAGTAGTCAGTTAATTAGAACATTTGCAGGTATCTGGGTTTGTGTATTGCACCCTTACATTTAACATATACAGCTTGCAAACCAAGTTTGTTAGCGTTACAGTAGTAGATTAGCACTCCACGCTCTCATCCAATATATCACCCTTTCAGCTACTGCCTTGAAGCCTTGAGTTTGACATTTTGGTCATCACCATGTAGGTTTTTTGGATCCTCATTCTGACAAAAGAATGGAGCTGCTGAAACTGGCAAAAATAACTCTGTCAAATTAAAAATAACCACAGTGACCCATTAAAGGGGTCCTACTGCAATTTGGACTTGTGAGTCCATAATTGCAGGAAAGTCCAACATCTCCAATAATACAACAGCTCACTAAAACCTTTCAAACTTCATGCCCACAGACTGTAACATTAGCAAATATGCGTTTACATCAAGTACAACCTGAGATAACCCTGATCACATCAGCATGCTTATTTTCTCAAATTTGATAAAGCTCCTCCAGAAGCACAGCACACATACTGTTGTTTTTTACAGACTGAATTGTACTAACCATAAGCCAGTTAATTCTGTGGTGCAAATTGTCACCACAAAATGAACTGAGGGATGCTTAATGCTTTCATGAGACATATACATTATTACATTATTTGATAAAGTAAAGAAAAAGAAGAGAGAAAAAGAACATTTTGGGATTTTTGTAATGTTGGTTCTTGAACTTCTCTATTGAAGTGAGCACCACTACACTCACAAGTGTGAGCAATCCTTTGGAATGCCTGTACACAAACGCACAAAGACATATATATCCTGACTGGAAGAGAGAGAGAAATTTTACTTTATCTGCCTTGAATGCAATCTAGGGTGAATCGAGAGGTTTTTGAAGGTCACTTTTAGCATTAACATTTTTGGATTTTGGATTTTTAGATTTTGCCTCCATTTTTTTTTTTTACCTAGATTTAGTCTTTAAATCATTTTACACCATTAACATTTCTAAAAACAGTAAGTTATCAAAGAGAAATGCATTCTCAGTTACAAAGGATTAGCCTCTAAAAGCTGAGTTAATTTAGGTTAAGAAATTCCAGTACATCCAGTGGAACAGAGCCCTGATGTGCCATCAGTCTGCATCACTGCCATTAAATCAGGTGGATGTCACTCACTACAACACATCTGAATCTAAGAGCGGCATTAGCCTGATGCTTAAATCAAACATCTGACTACAACAATGCAACCTTTCCAATCACATATGCACACCAGCACTATGTCACCCTAGTTGGCAGGTGCAGCCTCTCAGTAGACTGCCAAACAGACAGCCTTCCAGGGCTATGATACAGTGCAGAAAGACTGCCAGAATCAGGGACCAGCCTTGCTAGCATTGTTAGCAGGTTGCATGTACACAGTCCCTACCTGCGATGCGTGGCCCAGTGAGCAATAAGGCATGAAACAATCATAGATCCTCACTATGGATGAAGATCTTCTACACACACGCATGCACAAGAGAGAATACAAGCAAGGACGCACTCGTAAAAAATCCATTGTCTCTGGGTTTGACATGGAAACACAGACAGACTGATGAAAAAATGGATGGATGGAAGGATGCAGGATAGATAGCTGATAAGATAGCTCACCAGTTTGCTTTCTTCCTTTTTGTCCACCTCTTTCAGAACATTATCCAGGCTCAGTGATCGTGAGTGTGTGTGCACATGTATGTGTGTGAATGTGTATGTGTGTATGTGTGACGAGCCGGCGAGGATACACACTGCTACATCCCCTCCTCTCCCTCTCTCTGACGATCCCTCCCTCTTTCTCTCTCCTCCTTGGGATTTATTTCATTATTTCCTCCCTCTGTCGCTCACTCGCCCTTTCTTTCCTCCCCACTCTCTCTCTCTCACTCAGAGAGATAGTCGCCTTGCTTTTCTCACAGCTCTTTCATTCTCTATCTCTCTCTCTCGCTCTCCCTCGTTTCTCTCTTCTGCTTTCAGAACTTGTTGTCCTCGATGAAGTCGTATCTTGGCTTTTTTTCTGTTTGCTGTGGCAGGCAGAGCCAAAAATAGAAAAATAAGAAAAAAAAAAAATGAGTGCCAGTCTTGTAAATTAAGAGCTGATATCTGCACGGTACAATGCTCCCCCTCTCTCTCCCTGTCTTTCACTTTCACACCATGTCCCTCGCCCGCCTCTGTGTCTTGTGTGATGCAGCAGTGCTGTAGGCTCCTCCCTAGAGAGACAGCGGTGCCACACAGCTGAGAGAAAGAGAGGGGGGTGCTGGGAAGGGGGGCGAAGGGGGGAAGGGGGGATGGGCGGGGCTTGGTGGTGGTGGTGGTGG
>VUQI01005007.1:8095-25723 GCA_015106735.1 Paratilapia polleni | reverse complement strand
TAAAATACAAAGGTAGTGATCTGCCATTTGACCCCCACAGCCTCTCCAGCACAAGCTCTATCCCTCCTTAGAAATTTAAATTTTCACATTTAATGTAAAATCCATTTCAACAGTTGATAGACAAGCTGAGATTTCTTAAGAGAATTAAGTGCAGGTCATCATTGTTTGTTTTACACACACAGATGCACAACAAAATCTACCCATTAATGATGTGTCCTCTATATTTATGACTCCAGCACAAGATAAATGACTGTTTCTGATAGTGATCCACTGACCTTAAAAGCCTGACTCTGTATGTTTCTCCTTTGTGTGTCTGTTGTGCAGAAAGCAGATGACCGAGAGAAGCGGCAGGAAGCCCACCGTTTCCATTTTGATGCCATGTGAAGGAACAGAGCTGCATCACGGGAGTACATCCTCTCCCATCCTCCTGCGCCTGCCGCTCACCCAACCACCCTTTCCTCTTCACACGTTTTCACTCAGACTAATTTCAAGGGCCAATAAATGGGTCCTCATATGCCCCAAAATGTTTCTTTTTGATACTTTGCAGTCCTCGAGTCAGATGTTAAATATTTATGCTCCGTTTCATTTATTCATTCCAGTGTTAGAAGTACAGGAGCCGCAACAAGGCCATAGAGACACAGAAAGAAATCCTAATGCAGATCACTCTCAACTTTAAAGCAGTGATTTCTTTGGTCCGACTGTAGTTAGGAGTACGATCATCAGTGGTGTTAGTAGTGTATTTTGATCCTTTTGAAATGCCCAACAAATAGCCCCAATAATAAAATCAGTTTCTTTATGTTTGTTCACTCAAAATGAAGCACCTTTGGCATAATATGTTGAAATGTGTAATGTTACTTGAAATCCATGTGTGTTACTGTCCAATGTCTTTCTACAGCTGATTTACTTCTGGCTTTTTTTTCCTGTGAAATTAAACTGAACTGAATTCTGTGATATTGATCTCAGTCTCACAACTGCAGCAGCAACTGGTGAAAAGTGAACATAATGCGATATAATGATGCTACAGAACATTTTTATGCTTCCATTCCAGCTAAAAATGATGAATGGCCTTCATGTGTGCTGAGTGCAAATTTGTGTCTTTTGAGTCTGTTCTGAAACAGTGCATCATGGGAGTGCCAAAATGAAGAGAATAAAGAGTTGCATCCTGTAAGTGTCTAATTCTGCTGCATCAAAGCCCTGCAAATCATCCGACGCCTGGTTGTCCTGCTGAATAAGGCACAGCTCACTAGTTTCATGTTTGAATTTTTGTTGTATTTTAAAACTTAAAAAGAGCCAAGCGCTCTGGTGTGTTTAGATATTTATTTTCCAAAAATGAGCTCATGCTTTTCCATGTGGTTTGCACTTTTTTTAACAAATGATTAGCTGTGGGTGTATGCAATTTATTTGGCTTACAAATGAATGTTCAACCTATTAAATGTGTTTACTTACTGAAGTTGAGAATAAAGGTTTCTTCTGCTTAAGTCATATGTTTCTTTTCCTATTGCACTCCCCTTAAAGCTGCTCATGAAAATAGATGGTTACACATTACGCCCCAAAATCATAATTCTTCACTTTTAAGAATTTCTGCCCTGAAGCTCCTTTCTAAGAACATCCATTGTTTATTTTGTTGCTGGGAAGCTAGTGGGAAATTTACACTCAAAATAATAATCCTTTTATGCTCTCATTATGTGAATTTGTTGCACTGGTTAAATTAAACTGCCTTTAATTTTACATAAGACCCCTGGAGACCCCCTGGAGCACCCCTCTGGGCCTGCACCCCACTACAGGAGCCACCCTGCTAAATAATGCATTAAGAGAGTAAACCTTCCCTGCATAGCAAATGAGAAGAAATGTTTTTGTAGCCTTTAAGCACATCACAACTGATTAAAAGCATTTGGGAAGGGGGGGGCAGTTGCCAGCCAGGGGTGTGTGTCTGTGTGAATGTTTGATGGAGAGAAACAGTGAGAAAGAGAGGGGGACTCATAGAAGTAGGTGGTGCGCTGTACGCTGTTAAACTGTAAGCAGCAGAGAAAGCCATACAGAACCGGAAACGTCATTTAGCCTTAAAAATAAAAGCAACCCGTGAAACTTCAACAACTGAAGTAAAACCAAAAATTGTAGAAAAAAAGAAGTCGTTTTTTAGTTTTTTTTTTATTTGCTTGATAATAAACATAATTAATGAGAGCAGTGTCCACGTATACATCATATATTTTATTAGACATCCATGACTGTATTATTAGGCATAGGTACAGGTTAATGTTACATGCTTCTCTGTTGTAGATTTCCCACTGTGTGTGTGTGTGTGTGTGTGTGTGTATATATATATATATATATATATATATATATATATATATATATATATATATATATATGCATGTCTGTATGTGTGTGTGTGTATATAAAATTGGAATTCATCTTAGGGTGTTTATTTGTTTGTGTTACAGCATAGCAACTTTACCGACAATAATTTACACAACCTGAAGCACTTTTCTGGCATCATATGTGTAAAAGCAGAAATAGCTGTATTTTTACTATTTTTACCATTTTAAATTTTTTCCCCAGCACTATTGAAAATGCATATGTAACATATTTGACAACAGACATTAAAAAAGTGTTGTCCCGAACGCCGTCGATCTTATTTATATTTTTTCTTTGCACTTTTTTTTTGTCTTTTGTAAGTTGCAACAAGTACGCCAGTGAGACTTTATTTTGAAAGACCTTACCAGAAAAACAATGTCTCGATTGCGTCTACCTTGACCGTGCTCATGACAAGCCTCTCATTGATGTAAGCAGCGCCCACGGCTTAAATGAGCCTCGTTCAGGAGCGTTTCTTAGTTCAGACACGGGCGGAGAGCAGACAGAGACGGACTCTTCTTCTTCTTCACCTCCTGCTGTCCTCCTCCGTACTCTCACAGATCTTCATCTCTCTGTCTCTATCCATCCATCATCCATCCGTCTGCGTCTTTTGGATACCTACCTGTCCCTAGAGCGCGTCAGCCCCGCTGGATCAGTCAATCCTCCACATGTCTTCTCCACCGTGGTCCAACTGAAGGCTGCTTTTGCTGTAATTATGCCTGGCTGACAGGCTCGCAGCGGGGTTCGTCTTGCAGGCAAGACAGCAAAGGGAACGCCGAAGAAGAGCTTGGTGGTGCTGTTGCGGGCTTTTTGAAGCGCGGCTCTGCGTAATGGATTTACTTTTGTCGGAGAAAAGTTGGATTTTGTGAAGAGCCTCGTGGACCCCTACAATGGACAGAATAGGAGGGCGTTTTTAGACAGGTGCTTTTGGGTTAGGAATCACACCGTGAGAAATGCACAGAGGTGAGTTGTACGAGAGCCGCTTGGGCATCCGAGGTGCGCGTCAAGGTCCGATTGCTTGCCCACGACACAGTCGACAGCATATTTCAACCTTGGATATAATGTTTAACATTTAACCGCTTCTCTTTTTAGCACAGCTGACATTTTAACTGCAGGTTGTGAGATTATTCACCCCATCATAATGAAGGTATCATGGAATTAAAATTGCCTATTCACTATTGGATGAGCTTCAGACGATTAAAATGCGCCTCGTTAATTTTACGTGTTTCGCTTAACCCGAGACAGCTGGTGCAGTTTACAGAGTTGTTTAAATGTTTTTATTCGTGCTTTCCGTCACACCTATTTTTCAGTCTTCGTTTATTTGTATCTAATTGCCATCTTGTGACAAATCTTGGTTCCAGCTTCTGTTGCTCTGCTTCCCAAACCACTCAAGTCCTTCTGGGTTTGGTTAGGTCTGACTGGTTTGAGTCGACCGGAGCAGAGTCGTTGCTAATAAATAAATAAAAGCAAAAACCATTAATCATCTGATATTTTGAGCATTTGATCAATAAAAATTGTTTTACCCTTTTGTTATATTGTAATGGTCCTGAACCAGTGACGCAAGAAAAAGGGACCAGCACCAGAGCTGCTTTTTAGGCACTCAGTTTACGAGCCAGTGGGAGTCTGATGTATGATCATCATGGACAGCAAAGGTCAAATACTAGTTAAAAACCACACAGGAACGATAAAAGCCATCTGAGAGCATTAAGCGATTCCAGTATGCTGGAATAAAAGCAACTTGTCACAAATACCTAACGTGAATCTGTCCAGTGGCAAAATGTGTGCCATTGTGTTTTGTTTAGCCTTCATTGTTTAATAAAGTAGACACACTCTCATATTACTTCGCACTGCACAGGCTACAACTAGGGTGCTACCATGGACAGTTCCTTCTCTGTGGCAGAGGAAGCGCACTAAGATTAAGAGCCAGTCACAGATGTCCGTTATCCCGCACACGCGAGTGCTGCCGCTAGAGTGACTCCCGCTGCAGCCACAGTCTCGCGCCATCAGCACAGGAGGCACGCGCCGAAGCACACGGCTAAAACGGTCTGTATGTGTGGGCAGTTCACTGCAGTAGGATACAGGTGTGGTTTGTACATTGTATGTTCATAGGCCATTAAAAACTATTTAACAGCAGAGGCACCTATAGGTCACAAGGGTGGGGAAATATTAATGTGCCCAGGAGTAAGTAGCTGCATGCATGGCCACAAGATCAATAATCCCTGGCCACAAATTATGGGCAAGTGCACGGGGATGAAAAAAAAATGTGGCCATCCATAAGGCCTGGAAAACTTCTAACTAAATTGTGGCCCCATCTTAATAATATGTGACCATAAGATATGGAATTTCCCGTTTCTCAATGAGTTGCTTTTGCCTATGTTGTATAGTGGAAACTTCTAAGAGCCTGATGACCATCATGGGTGTATAGGTCAAACTGATCATTTTACATGTCGATATCCTGCAACTTTACAAATAAAAAGTACAACAGCAAAAAAAAAAGACTTTTGTAACCAATTTTTATTAATTCAATCACTAAAACTAGAAATAATAAAAACGACTGCACAAAAAAGCCCCGTCTGTCATCACTGTCCATATTAAATCACTAAACAGCTGTTTCTGTGCAACCTGTCTTTAACTCATGTTTGAGTTAAAGACAGCAAGGACATGAAAATTGGTAATGCTTGTGGTGATAGTTTAGTCTAACAGCCAGCACAATAACGCTGTGACACCCTCTCTGTGTTGGGGTACCTCCCTATTTCACTGTGCAGGCTACAATGTGAGTAAAACCCTTTATAGAGACTATCATATCAACTGGCTGACAACAACTGCGATGAATATTGCAGGATATTCTTGCCTGGTGTCAGTAAACAATGGATTCTGTATCTCATGACCACACAATATTAACACAGTTTAGTTGCCACGTTCCATCCTTAGGTACTTGTAGCAAAAACAGAATTATCTCATTCCCACGCATTGCTAACTCATACCCATAAGTTATTCATGCATCCACACTAAGTCATGGCCAGGCAATAGTATCTCATGGACCTGCAATATTTCTTCCACCCATGTCACCAGAGGGTACAGCAGTGCTGTTGATTCTGTTTCAGTTCAGAAGGCTATGGTGGCCTCAGTTTTTTTTCCCAACTTCAGCTTGGCTTGGAAGCCAAAGTAAGAAGTGATGTAAAGATGAAGTGACATGACCTAGAATAGCAGGGTTGAAACCGGCAGTAATGTTTCCTCATGTGCTTCAAAATGACCAAAGGTCAGTGGGATCAGATGACCCAACTTACATTTTGAAAGACTGGTTCATTTTGTAAGATAGCTTATTAATTGACATGTTTTACAAGCTGCTGTTTCTATTTTTAAACTCTCCGTTCTCCACCTATTTTTATACACATTCACAAGTTGTTGTCTTGATGTGACAGAGGCTTTATAATGTTACAAAATATGTTACAACTGCTGGCATAAATTATGCAACTTTTGCCTAATAAGTTAGCTTAAATATTTAATGACTTGAGACACATTTCTGCCACTGCAGCTCTTCAGTCTTTTGCTTTCCTGCCTTTACAGGTAGAACCACTCTTGTCAAAAAAAAACCAAAACACGGTTTCTTACAAAGTCTGTTGTTTTAATATTTCCAACCAAACGCCCTCGGAGTATGACGAGATTCCCATTTTGCATACCATAGCTTTGTGAAGGGCAACAGGGTTCGTAATATTTAGAGCATTTAGATGCTGGTTTGTATAGTGAAACAAAAAAAAGCCTCAGTGTGAGCTTGCAGCATCTTTCTGCGATTTGGGTGGTCTGTTCTCCTAATGTGCCTGTGGTAGTTCGTACTCCCACCTACTTCAGTGCAAGATAATGGAGATAGAGGTAATGAGGATCCTGGAGCCGGGAGGGCCGTGTGTATGTGTGCATTTCAAAATGAGTCTAAACATCCATGCTCACTGGTGCGGTTGTGTTCATTGCTTTTGTTAAATTTGCATTCTTCTTCATTAGACACCCCTTTCCTCTCTCTCTCTCTCCCTCTCTGTCTTCCATCTGTCCTTCCTGGGTGCCATTATGCATTGTGCCATGCTCACACTTATACACTTATTTGATGTGAGTGGGCCAACCTATTATGAACTCAGCAGGGATCAGGTCTACAGCAGCTTATCAGAGCAAGACAGCGTCAGAAGCTGTAACATGCTCACTCTCACTGCAGATATCATTGTACTACAACATATTTCATTTATTGTCTGTGTCCATTAGCTGCCCAGATGCCTGTCTTCTCATCAGTGCTGTAAGCCCAGAGGCCCCTAATCCTGTTTTTCTTGTGCTAATGCTTTATGTTTCTGGTGCCCAGAGGCTGCAGATTAGTAGGTGAAGTTGACAAGATTAAAATTATGTTTAAAGAATTGCTGTTACTATTATCACTGCAAGCCCATTCACATTGTATAGGAACAGGTACAAGCTGCAACTACCTCCAATATTGCTGCCATCCGTATCTAATTAGTTGTACTACTTATGCATGTACTGATGCCTCACACTTTAATTCCATTCAGTATTATCATTATCAACCTGCTTCTGAAACCAAAAGACCTACTAGCACTGCCCTTTAATGCCACAGATAAAACTATCATTGCTATCAGTGTGCTTCTACTTCCACTTTTCACTTTTCTGTAAGTATCAGTGGAATTGGTGAATAATTGAATCAAGTTTCACACCTGTTTAGTGTACAGCCGAAACTATTTTGATAATCAGATGTGAGAATTTACTGCTCTACTTTAGTTTATAGGACAAAGAAAACTGAAGATGTGTTAGATTAGTCAATTTTTCTATTTTGGACAGTTTATAGACCACCAGTTAATCGATTAATATAGAAATAATCTGCAGTTTAATTAGGGAAAACAATCACGGTAGCCCTTGTTTAGTGTGCTACAGAACTAGGACTGTCATAATATCAGAGTTTCAATATTGTGGTCAAAATAATTCGTAATAGCTATAATATTGCTCTATTTATGGAACATTTGATGAAAATAAATCTAATGGTCCACTTAATCTTTGTTCAGCTTTGTTAATCATGTGTTTTGCCTATTTTTTGGCAAAGGAATTGTACTGAAAATGGGGGTGGAGAAAGAGTCTGTAACCATAACTGTATGAAGCCTACAAAAAGAACAATTACATGATAATCTATTATTTATTTACATGTGTAATATTACCATGGTATCAGTATTTCATCTTCAAACATTATGTTTATCATTAACACCAATATATCACAATACCTGACCAAAGGACCACACTCAAGCTGTCATGAAGCAGATGCAGCTTAATGCATTTAGCTTAATGTTTGAAATGGTGGCCTCATGTCAAAAAAGTGTAATTCTCAGTATCTCTTTCAGTCTTATATCTGTTATTTACAGAATGAATCATTGTCAGATGCCTTTGCAATATTTTTCTGGCATTGCCCTTCCATGAATGATTTGTATTGATAATGGTATGATTGTGTCCTGGAGCCACATCCATCCTCATTCTTGATATACCCTTATATTATTATCTTTTCTCTCTCAGCTCTCCTCCTCCTTTTGCACCCATACTTAAAAAAAAAAAAAATTACCAATTCAGTCACGGACATGCTTAAAAATTATATCGATCTATATTTCATTTTCATCAGACACAGGGGAAATCAATAGTGCAGCCGATCACATTCTGTGTCTGTTCGGTGGTTTTACTGCTGATGAACACAAGGATATGAATACAGAATTTAAGTCACCTGTGACTAATGCGTAAAATCTCTGTTTTACAGCGTGGATACTCTTCTTTCTAATAGAAGAGGGTTTCGCTCTGGCACAGAGAACTAAAGGTAAGCTCAGACACTCCTATTTTCTCTTAATGTTGTTTCATCCATATTGAACCAGTGTGAGATGAGGAGGAATTATCTCTACTTTTATCACGGAACAAAAGGGTTCTTTTCTTAATTCTGTCAGACCTTTCGTCCCTTTATATCCCCTGACTGCTTGTTCCTTTTCTTGCACCAGTCCTCCATAAACTCTCCTTGCCTTCCAATCATTCCCCCATTGATCCCTTGACTCAATAACCTATCTGTCTCTCCCGCTGCCTTTCTGGTTTCAGATTCCCCGAGTGATTATGGTGGCCAGAACCCCAGCCAGAACGACTGTGGCACATGGGTCCGCAACATCAACGGCGGGGTGTTCACCTCCCCAAACTACCCAAACACCTACCCACCCAACAAGGAGTGTGTTTACATCCTGGAAGGTAAAGCCAGATCCCTGATGCTTCATTTTCTGTTCCGCAGCACCAGGATAACTGACACAGTTTCCCGCCTTTCAGCGAGTTGCCTCCTTCAGTGAATGTCATTAGTCTGACTGACATTGTTTTTATATAACCTCGCCCCTATCTGATTTTCTGTTCCTTTGCTGGCGGGCAGTGAGCCTGACATTTTTCCGAATGAGCCATCCGGAGTTTGTTTCAGCACACGGATATAGCCCTTTGAGAATGATGGAGAGTGGCGCATTGTGGGTAGCTCCTGACTTCTGGCCTAATCAGAGCAGTGCTAAAGTGTGTTCATCTCTCTATTGGCAGAAGATTCGGTTATTGAAGTAAAACATAAAAGAGATGAACATCTGCTACACAACTGAGCTCTGATGGCATATCACTGAATTGTAAGCATTCTTGTCAGCTTTAGTGTTTACCAGAAATATCACACCCATCAGTAATTTGGTTTCCTGCTGCACGGGAAACATAATGGAAAGCATCATTAGCAGCTATAGGAGATGAGGTCTGGGATGCTGGTTGATGTGTTTTCTAAATTGACGAACTGTTTATCCATGAAGTTAAAGTACAGGCTTTCATGCTGATGAGATGTGTGCTTTTACCTTCTGTTGTGGTGAATAGATTTTCACATGGCTCAAGTGCTCCCCCTGTGGACAAACCAAGCCGAGACCTATTGTTGGTGAATAAGCTGTGACTCCATCACAGCCAGACTACTGATGTGTGCAGTAGTACCTCACAGCAGGTCTGGGACACCACAGATGGAACCTATCATTTGCTATCATTTGGTCCTGAATGGCCTTAGTCATATTCATATTCAAGCTCCAGTGTTGAGCCTTTCATTCTGCCTCGCATGGAGATAGATTCTCATGTTTGGTAGAAGAGCTAATCAGATAGCTTTGTAATCATAAATTGTGGTTAGTGAGCCTCATTGATTGTCATGTCCCAGAGTTCATTGGCTCAGTAGATTAAGTGATTATACATTCTGCTCTTTCTGTATCAAGCTGTGTCATTTGCATGTGTGTGTGTGTGTGTTTGAGAGAGGAGATAGAAAGTTATAGAGAAAATGAGACTCAACACACCAGGGAGTGAACACACTCATAGCAGGAAGTGCAGGCATACAGGCTGCTCGCTGAAGCAGAAAGGTTCAAATTCAAAGGGAAGAACAGAAGCAAAAACTCATACAGGGAAAAGAGAATCACTTTGGTTATTTTGGTTCAGTTGTACTCTGTGCCATACACATGTACCACCCTTGACCTCACTCTTTTTTCTCTTTTCCTGGGCGCATTTCACTTCTGCAAGCTTGGCATGATTCAGAGCCCCACCCCCTCACCCTCAGCATCTTTATTTAGTATGATTCATCTCCCAAGGCAACCATGAATTGCCCTTGCAAAAGACCTCCTCTGTGTATGTGTGTGGGGGGGTATTAAAGTGCTGTGCCCATTCAGTGCATTCATCCGGATCTGCATGACAGATGAACTTGTGAACTAGAGTTCATGCTGTGATTGCAGTGTTCTGTATTTACAGAATCAGTGACAGCAGTGCTGACATGTCACACTGTGTCTCTGTCTGTAGTTGCCAAGGTCATGTGTGCGCACATACAGACGGGTGACACATTGAAGGAAAAATGCAGAATCTAGTGTCTTAGTTATGTGTTGGGTCATTCACATACCTGCCAGAACGGCTTCAGTGCTCACTGACACTGATTATACAAGTCTCTGTAATCCACTGGAGGGATGAACAACATTGTTCCAAAATATATTCCCTCGTTTGATGTTTTGATGATGGTGTGGAGAGCACTGTCCGAGTCTCTCATAGGTGTTCAGCTGGGTTAAGATCTGGTGAGTGTAAAGGCAACAGAATATGACTCACATAATTTTTACACTCGTCAAACCATTCAGTGAGCCCTTATCCCTTATGGATGGGGGCATTGTTATCCTTGAAGAGACCCCTCCAATCCAGATAGAAATGTGTCATCATACAGTGCAGACTCAGAAACACTCAGAGCAACTTTGTACTGATTTGAAGTGACCCTCATTCTGAGGTGACAAGTGGACTCAAACTATGCATGCAGAATACTCCCTCAGCATAAAAGAGGGTCAAGAGTTCATGTTTTTCCTTTAATTTGTCACTTGTCTCTTTATATGTGCATCTGAGTGATATATGCCTTCACACAGGGAATCGATAATGTTGATCTTGTTATTTTCTCCAGTATTTTAGGCATTATGTTGTTGTGTAGCAGAACTGGAAAGCATAAAAATAAAGATAAAACCTGTCTGGGAGTGCTAATCAGGTTAAATATCTGTGTTCATCTTTATGATAATTTTTTTTGTAGCACTTAGGCAGAATCTCATCTGAAAATTAACGGAGAACAGATATTTAATCTGTTGGTTTTTCATTTGCGACAGACTGGCGACCTGTCCAGGGTGTACCATGCGTGTCACCTGCTGACAGGTGGGATAGACTCTTCAGTAGTCACAGCACTTTCACAGTGGCCGAGGTGTATCATTTTTCTTGATCATTTTGGGTTTTTTTAGAAATATAATATCATGTCTGAATAAAATTTTAAGAAACGTACAGTAAAAGTCTGGTATGGCTACGCGTCAGAAACTTTAACAGTCAGCAATATGCCTTGTGTGGAACAGGATTTACTAAACTTTATAACCTGCACCTTGGTCTGAGCCAACTTCTAAAATGTTTGCTCATCTCAGGGGTTATAACGGACAGTCTATCTGTTCAACTTCAAAATCCAGATTAACTCATATTTGACTCTACTTTAAATTTATGCTTTAGAACACCATCCAGATTATCTTTGTCCTCCAAAAGCAAGCTTTAATTATATCCTTTTCATGGATTTTCTCCTTTTGTTTCTTTTCTCTCTCTTCTCTCTTGTTTGCCAAAGCCCTTCCTAGACAAAGGATTCAGCTGGCTTTTGATAAGAACTACTACATAGAGCCGTCATTTGAGTGCCGCTTCGATCACATCGAAATACGTGATGGGCCATTTGGTTTCTCGCCGCTCATTGATCGCTTCTGTGGGGGGAAGAATCCAGGGATTGTCACATCCACGGGACGTTTCATGTGGATTAAGTTCACCAGCGACGAGGAGCTGGAAGGCCTTGGATTCCGAATCAAATACACCTTTATTGCAGGTACAGGCACCCAAACTGCATGTTTGCAGTGAATGTAACAGCACAGACTGTGAAAGCTCATTTCTGTACACATCAAAGGTTTTGAGTAAGGTGTGTGAAGAACTGGATCTGATTAGTTTGCTTTTATCCAAAAACATAAAGGAGAATCTGATCTCAGTGTAACAGAAGGAATACTTTTCTTCCCTAAAACCTTTTTTGTCTTTTCCCATCCTTTTTGTGTTCATTACCAGTAAAAGATGACGGAATAAGGCAGAATGGACATCTACAGTTCACTCATGGGAGCTACAATTTTCTTCAATCACAGATTTCTTTTCCCTGTTTTCTTGCTATTCAATAGAGACAAGTTCAACATCCGAGGCTCCTAAATCTAAACCCAATATGCCTAGAAATCAGTGTCTCCCATCAGGTGACAGATATTAGCTTCAAACAGACCCCTTTCTGCTTTATCTGGCCTGCGTTAATGGGATCTTATCTTGTGTTCTCTTCTTACCTGTTTCTGCTCTGTGGATTGAGAGTAATGTGCCTTCCAAATCTTATCATTTCAGACCCTGATTTCCATCTGCACGTGGGTGGACTGCTAAACCCCATCCCAGGTAAGCTCTTCAGTATTTTGCAGGTTTGTGTTCGATCCTTTTTGAAGAGCTCCTCTGTGCTCAGAAGCTTACCGGAGGGTATCTCTGGCTTTGATGTGAATGCTGAATGTGCAAATGCACCTTGACAGGCACACGATTGTATATGAATTGAAAGGATGTACATAAACACACATGCACAAATTTAAGCACATGAAGGAGCACACACCTCTTTTATCTTGCTCTTCCCTCCCTGTCTTTCTCCTTTTGTTCCTCCGTCTTCCTATTGTCCTTTTTCCTAATCCGCTATGCTGACTTCAATTCAACCTTAAATCCTTTTCTCTCCTCAATAAAATCCGTCATCTGTCCCTGTCTGTCATGTGCTTCTTCTCATAATGACCGTTTTGCTCGTTACCCTTCGCTCTTCTTTCTATTTGATTCTCTTATGTACATCCATGTGACCCTATTCTTGACTTCTTTATTTTCTACCGTGTTCTTCCTTTCATTTTCTTTCTTTTATATTTTTCCTCTACATTTCCTTTGTCTCTACAGACTGTCAGTTTGAAGTCAGTGGATGGGACGGGGTTATTCGCTCCAGTCAGGTGGAGGAAGAAGAGCGAGTGAAGCCTGGTGATGCCCTGGACTGTATCTGGACAATCAGAGCTCCTCCTCAGTCCAAGGTACGATGCATTGCTTCTATCCTGCTTCAACTCATGTGAGTCGCTTTCTAAATACTGAAAAACAGCTGCTATCTATCTTTCTGTTTGGATGAGTCATGTACAAAGCCATTTTATTATGCCAGACAAATGCACACCTTAAATAAATAGAATCTCGAAACATCCTCCATTCTCACTACAAAATAAAGTGGAATAACATATTCAAGGGTTTTTATTCATCTCTCTTGGGGATATTTGTTACACTGACAAGATACTGACTTGGGTCCACAGAAAGACAGGAATTTTACATCTAAACCATCAGTAATGTTTTTCTCAGTTGTGTTCTATTATTTCACGCCTCTCAGTGACACTGAAAATTGAGGTTGCACATCTTTCCCATTGAATTGTAAGAGCACAGGGGCTCTGTTCACACCCCAGCTCAGAATATTTATTTTGGCCACTAATGGAACTGTGTAAATGGCAAATGCCTGCATGAATCCTGAGCAAGACCGCGTGAAAGTAATACAAAAATTTCATCACAACAGATGCAGTCAGTCCCAGAATAGATATGAATCATCATCCAAGAAAAGAAATCTGAGGAGAAATAATTTTGAATTTTACCATGAGGACTTGAAACGTGAACAGAGTTGATCCTTGGAGTGCAAACAAGAATAGGAACAGCTCAGAATACCTAAACAGTTATGAAGTAAACTCTAAAATCATCCTGTATACTATCATTCTGTTCAGTGTGTTCCCCTTTCTGTTGCCTTATAGTGCCTTCACACTGTTCTCTGTCTTTACATCATTATTATCTTTTGTGCATTCAATAGTAGCAAATATGATGCTATTGCACATTTCAGTGGAGAATTCCAGTATCGTCTTGGATTTGTTCCCTGCTCAAAAACAATTCTTCCTCTCATCTGTTTTTTGTGTCACTGGGAAACAATTTTATGACATTCACTGTTGAAATGAAAGTAAATAAACAAACATGTAACCAAGCAGATGTGCAGCCACAACACTGAAGCCACCTCTTGTGTGGGTCTCCCATGTGCATTGGGGGACTAATAGGGGACCTCTAGGAGTGCAGTGGACCCTGTGGGTCTGGTGATTTGCGGGGGTCCTCAGTAGATCTGGGTTGTTCCAGAACATGGGGAGTCAACGCTTTGGGCTTTTTGTTTGCAGTTTTTGCAGTGTGGCGGTGCAGCTGTCATTGAGAGTCCCATTTCTATTATGGAGTGCACTTGGTCTGCTGTAGTTGTGACTTAAGTAAACCTCCTTTTGTCACATTCTTTGAGCCAATTTTTGACACATTTGGATGGCTGGTATGTGTCAAAGTAGCATCCACATGAATGCCAGGACAGGTTTCCCTGTTAAACATTGCATTGTAACAATATGACCAATGCTACTCACTTCACCTGTCACTGGTTTTAATGTTGTGGCTAATCGGTGCATATAAATCTGAATAAGCCTGTGTGGGTTTTTTTTATATTTAAATATTTAATATGAATGCATACAGTAGCATTGTGCACTTCCTTCATTGAGAGCAACACTTCCAGCAGTCTTGTCTGCACTGTGGTTATAATTTAAAACATAATAGGTGTGAGCAGTGCGAATACACAGATAGGCAGCATGGGAAAAAGCAGTGCAGGCGAATTTTATTTAGTGTGGCCCTGGAGATTCACGAGTAGGCAATATTTTCAGGCCAAGAGTGAAAACCCAGTGATAAGTTCTGATATTTATGACTCGATATCAAAAATCTCATTGGAATTACAACCGTAACCTGGCTAGCCTTAATTCATTGCTGCTCTGCTTCTCCCTCATGACTAAATGAGTCATCCACACACTCCTGTGCTGTTCACTGGACTCAATACACTAATGCACACAAATTCATGCACATCCTATTAGTTATAAAGCAGCAGATACATTCAGTCACAAATTACACAGTATACAGTCACACAGCGTAAGCAATTACCTATGCACATTAAAAACTGATATGTACAAAGAAAACTAATATTTTATTCATACATGACTCACATAGGCACACAGTCTTCTCTTACTCACATAGAAAGTAGTCTCCGCAATCACTTCACTGGTTCATCGTGTGCAGTGTGAGGCAGAAGTGAAGATGATCTGAATTTAGCAGAAGGACAGACTTTAGTGGCCAGACATTAGCTCAACGAAGCAAAAGGAACAGAGCAGCGCACTCAGCAGCTACTTAACTGCTGCCTGCTTACAGGTGTCTTTACTGCTTATTTGACTTGTTAACACAATAATTTATTGAGATATGCTGTGCAGTTACTTACAGTGGAAGTTGTAATAACACACAGCTATATGCTTAGGCTTTATAATAAGCAAACTAGAATGTGCAGTGCAGGCAGCAAAGACTGTATATAAAAGATGGACGTAGCTACCGTGATGTAACCCATTGGTTTGTGAAGTTCATTTTGAAGCTTAGACTTTTGGCTGGCATTTTGACCATTTCCACCTTCGTCTTGATGTCTGAAACCAGACATCAGGAGCAAGAGGCAGATCTGACTGAGAAAAAGAGATCACTGCCATATAATGGCAACTTTTCAGTCTCAAGGTAGCCACATCCTAAAACATATCCTGCTTTATTGTATATTTTACTCTAGATGGGGCCATAATTGCAAAATGAACATTATCTTGTATTAACTCAGATGTAAAACTAGTGATTGAGACTTTAAACTCATTTTTTACTGAGGTTATAAATTAAATTAGCAGTAGCTGAGTATTTTCTCACAGACTTCTTTATAATCAAACTTATATTACAACTAGTGGAGTTGGCCCCTGGTGGTAATTAGAAAGAATGCAGGTTTAAGGCACTTATTTTAATACTGGCTTCACTTTATAGACCTAAGGCCATGTCCATCCTTTATGTACAGTCTGAAATATAGATTATTTAAAAAACAGGGCATGGGCTCAAACTCAACTTTTATCACAGTAGCATATTGTTGTAACTAAAGCACAGGTGTAGTAATAAAATTATATTAATTAAGAGGCCTTATTGAACATGCTTTCTAGTTGGCTTATTCTTTATTACTTACTTTCTTTGTGCTTCATGCTACAACCAGGGGAAATTTTGGTTGTGAAAATGGTACATTCAGAAGCTGAGAATCAAGGCTTTTTTGCTCAAAGGACAAACTGGTGCATTTCAGTCAGGTTTTTAAAAGTGTCATCAAGTGATCCTTATCAAAGCTTAGGTCAGTAAAACATGACAAATACAAGGTGTTTTGTCACCTGTGTTTGACTGCAGCTTCTTCGTGGAAAAGCTGAAATTTTCTGTCTTCTTAAGTTGACAAAGGCCAGGTGAACACATCACTAGTTTCTCATTCTGAGCCCAGACTCTCAATGCTGGGGGAGGTGCAGGTTCAGCTCACTAGTCTTCCATCCCTGCGGCATTCTCTGAAGAGAGGTACAGCCAAAACAAAATCACTGTGTGAGGAAGACAGAGCACACTGCTCAATAAAATATAGCCTCAGATTTACTTTCATACATGGCCAGTGACATGTATATGAATGTATCACAACCTGAATAAATTAGATTTACTTTGTTAATGTCAATCTATCTTTTTTCCACCTCTTAAACTCTTTATCCTGCTTCCAACATGCTCAAAGAAGAACTTTTCAACAATTCACTCTCAGGGTTCTGCTCTTATCTCTGTCTGTTTTGTTTATTATCAGTGTCTGCACATTTTCAGTGTCTGCTATATTTGCCTTTCTGATTTAATGCATATTTTTCACACTGTGCCCACATAAAAAGTAAAGTTAGGGATCACAGTTAGACAGCAGTGCTGTGAATCTAATTTGATTTGCATCTCCTGTGTATCCACAGATCTACCTGCGCTTCATAGACTACCAGATGGAGCACTCCAATGAGTGCAAGAAGAACTTTGTGGCTGTGTATGATGGCAGCAGTGCCATCGAAAACCTCAAGGCCAAGTTCTGTAGCACTGTGGCCAATGATGTGATGCTTAACAACGGCGTGGGAGTCGTGCGAATGTGGGCTGATGAGAAGAGCCGACTCAGTCGTTTCCGCATGCTTTTCACATCATTTATTGATCGTAAGTACCAGTCTTCTTGAAAATATAATTCCCCCTGGACCCAATATTTTTGCATCTTGTTCTGCTATTTCTTGCATTTTTCCACTGTACACAGGTTGGTCAGACATGGCCATGGCCACTGCAGACCAAAGTCTAGTCAGTTTAACAGCACATTTAAATTGCTGTATCAACAGTTCTGATTCCAGATTCTTTAAACCACTTGAGACCTTAATACAGTATATATGTATGTTTCCTCATCCTGAACTTAATAATATGAGTCACAAAAAATAAACTATTTGGTCTAGAGCTATTTGCCATGCAGTAAAAAAAAAAACAAAAAAAAAACTGATGAGACATCAGTTTCTGTGCCACCCCAATATATGTAATGGTCTCAGGCTGACCTCTCCCATTAAAAACTGTCTGGCTCAACTACTGATCACTAAATCATCACTAAATCATGAGATTTAGCCTGATTTAGTGATGTTTGTAAACCATTCTGCTATAGGATTGATGCTGTGCTGCTGAATAGCTTTTTATGTCTCTCTGTAGAAAGTGACTAATTAATGTGACTGA
>VUQI01005006.1:10309-22135 GCA_015106735.1 Paratilapia polleni | reverse complement strand
GTAGCCTCGGTTTCCTGTTCTTAGCTGACAGGAGTGGCACCCAGTGTGGTCTTCTGCTGCTGTAGTCCATCTGCTTTAAGATTTGACATGCTGGCCATTCACAGATGCTCTTCTGCATACCTTGGTTGTAACAAGTGACAACTCATTGTCATGTTCAAAAAAACAGTTTGAGATGATTTGAGCTTTGTGATATGGTGCGTTATAGTGCTAGAAGTAGCCATCAGATGCTACTGGGATCTAAGGAGCCCAAAGTGTGCCAAGAAAAAATATCCCCCACACCATTACCAGCCTGAACCTTTGATACAGGCAAGATGGATTCATGTTTTCATGTTGTTTACACCAAATTCTGGCCGTACCATCCAAATGCAGCAGCAGAAATCGAGACTAATCAGACCAGGCACCATTTTTCCAATCTTCTATTGTCCAGTTTTGGTGAGCCCGTGTCAATTGTAGCTGACAGCTGACAGGAGTGGCACCTGATGTGGTCTTCTGCTGCTGTAGACCATCTGCTTTAAGATTTGACATGCTGGCCATTCAGAGATGCTCTTCTGCATACCTTGGTTGTAACAAGTGGTTGTTTGAGTTACTGTTGCCTTCCTATCAGCTCAAAGCAGTTTGGCCATTCTCCTCTGACCTCTGGCATCAACAAGGCATTTTCATGCAAATAATTGGTGCTCACTCCATATTTTTGATTTTTCAACCATTCTCTGTAAACCCTAGAGATGGTTGTGTGGGAAAATCCCAGTAGATCAGCAGTTTCTGAAATATTCAGACCAGCCCGTCTGGCACCAACAACCATGCCACATTCAAAGTCACTTAAATCACCTTTCTTCCCCATGCATTGAGTTGCTGCCATGAGATATTTGCATTAACAAGCAGCAGGACAGGTGTACCTAATAAAGTGGCTGGTGAGAGTATATCTGCATATGATTATGTGGAATCTGTAGGTCAGGGATGAAACTTTTAGCACCAGAAGGTTTCTGGTATCTGTTTATAGTCTGTTTGCAGTCCAGGTAGTATAGACCATTGAGGTTCGAGTGGGCTTTGGCTGCATGCATCTATGTAAATTACCCATGTTGAAAGCAAAATTAACACATTCATTAATTTTTTCAATTTGTCTGCAATGACCAGCACACAGAACATTTTGCCCCCAGATATCAGTTATTGATTATTGAGATATCACTGGCTACAGAGGCTAAGTCATCATGTAAATTTTCACAAACTCACTGAACTAAACTTCAATACCGAGCAACAGAGTATCCGGTTTCGATGAAGTACTCCATCAGACATATCTGGCATTGTTCAGGGGAGGGAAACTGATCGCACAACTAGCAATCCTCCTGCTTGGTCTGTACATACTGTTTTATTCTGTCTATCAGACTTAGTCCTCTTCAGTGGGAGGGAGCAACAACAAGATCTGCAGTGCAGAGGGAACTGAGCATTCACACTGGGAGACAAGGATGTTTCCCCAAAATTTTCTCAACATGTTATAGTAATATATGCACATTCAGGCCCATAGGTATTTGGACTGTGACATAATACCAAATCTGATATGACGCAATCAAGATATGACTGAAGTGTAGACTTTCAGCTTTAACTGAGGGGGTTTTATCAAAAAGCACTGCATTTTTTAAAGTGTGAATTAATTGCTTAATTAATTACTCTCTATCTTTTAAGAGCCCCTCCATTTTCAGAGGTTTAACATTAACATTAACATTAACAAAATTATAAATATCAGGATTACTAGGAGAGCCAAAACAACGGAAATTGTGTACCTCAATAGCTTTTGTACTCCAGAAAGTAGAATCCTCCTCTATATTGCTCCCATAGTGTATGTTAGCATGAGTACCTCTAACAGTGATTCTTCCAGCTGAGCTAGCTGTATCTTCTTGTCTTCC
This sequence comes from Paratilapia polleni, assembly GCA_015106735.1. NCBI lineage: Eukaryota > Metazoa > Chordata > Actinopteri > Cichliformes > Cichlidae > Paratilapia > Paratilapia polleni. Next base: position 20,237 of record VUQI01005006.1, on the reverse strand, counting down.
TCTTGTTGCAGCAGCCTTGTTTTCTCACTCTCTAATTCTGGCTTCTCTTGCTGGATGGTCAACGCCAGCAGCTAACATACAGACACACAAATGAACAGCCAAGTGGAAACAGTGTGATGACAACATGAAGTACATAACCCATGCATTGTATTATTAACTATAAAAATCCTTATCTCACATGGATTGTGCTCATTAAGCGCATTTGAAACAACTAACATTGTAAACTGTGTATGGGTTTGTGTTTGAGCGTGGGTTACCTGTCCCCGCAAGCCTGCCCTTGTTGTAGTGAAGTTGACCTCTGTAACCGCTGAAACGGCATCAGGAGGGATGAAGGGACTGGGATTCCGTGTTGCCAGGAAGAGACGGAAGTCCTCATTGTAATCAATAACCTTGTCTCCTATCTGGACCACATATCTAGGACCTGCATGTGTAGATATGTGTCGGGGTAGACACAACAAAAGAGTCTCTTAACAAAGTACATACGGACCTATAACATAGGTATTATGTGGCTACTTTATCCTATCTTCTGTCCTTTTACTTTTCTCCTCTCCTGTCTTCTAGATGTCTGCAATACAGAACTGCCATTGCTTTGTCTTGGCACTTTTTTCTTTCTTGTTCAACACCACTTTTAAGTGGATAACTTGCCCTTTCGCATACTCCCTGCCCCCGCTCTTTCCAATTCAGCTTCAAATAGCCAACCGCCTCTCCCTGGATGATTCAGAGCCTTATGAATCACCCTTCATTTCTACAGGTATGTTTCCAACCTCTGTTTTTATATACATGATTGGTATGCAATTATTTAAAACGAGAAACTAAAGTATAACTGGTTATATAAGACACTTCAAAATCAGTCATGTATGAATACAGGCTGTATTTCTGGGGGGTTTTTTTCTTCCAATTCTGTAAGACAATTTCAAAGAGTATTCATCCATAAAATAGAATGACCAAAGCACTACAGTGCATGTTTACACAGAAAACTTTAATATCCAACAACTGCAAAGTAATTGAGCTGTCTGAAATATTCAGTGGTTAAAACAATCACCATTATGAGGACTATGAATTGGCAATGTTCTACTACATATAATTTAAGTACATACAGCATGTAAATAATACATATATGAAGAGCTACATCCTAACAAGTGAACAGGCTATCCCCTGTGTGAGTACGTTATGTTGATTATGTCTGGTGGATGCTCCTTATCTATGTATGTGTATGACATCTGCATGAACACAAAAACCTCAAAACTCAGGACTCTAATTTGCTCCTTCTCTCTGCAAGCTCATTCTTTCTAAAAGGCAAGGAACAAAGACTAGGTAATTCAATGAAAATCAATAAGTGAGCTCCTACTGAGAAACTACCACCTTTTATCTGAAAGGTCTATTTCTGTGATTGTACAAATAATGGGAACTGACACACGAAAAGCAATTACTTCTTATGTACCAAAGAGCGATAATGTAGCAAACCTGGCTTCTTTTTTCAGTTATTGTTATTTATCCAGCCTCTTCTTTGTTCACACTTTTCTTTTTCATTTGCAATGCTCCTCCACTGTATGCTCACTAATTCTTTAAAATGTCATGTGTTTTTTGTTGTTTTGTTTTGTTTTGCTTTTTTAAATTCAGGAAGATGCAAGTTATTAATATCACTGACATTAAGACACACCATTGAACATGTGAGACTTCAGACCCTCTGTAATTTGAATCTACTGACTTTCAATCAGTATCTACATGGTAAAAAGAAAGTAAACACTCTTTATATTCTAAAGTTTTTCATATAGGGACATAATACAAATAATCTGGTCTTTACCAGGTCTTAAAATTAGGTAAATACAACGTCAGATGAACAACAAAACATGACATAGTACATTGTGGTGTCATTATTTATTTAATAAAAACAAAGTCAAAATGCAGAAGCGGTGTGTGAAAAACTGAGTACACCCTTACTGTTTCCATAGCAATAAGGAGGGTAAGTAGGAGCCAGGTGCAGCTAATCAAATGCACTTGATTAACTGATCATCAGCAAGTGTGAGCACCTCTATAAAAGCAGAAGTTTTGGCAGTTTGCTGGTCTGGAGCATTCAGGCGTGTGTTAACACAATGCCAAAGAGGAAAGACATGAGCAATGATGGTAGAGAAGCAACTGTTGCTGCCCACCAATCTGGGAAGGGCTACAAGGTCATTTCCAAACAAGTGCATCATTCTACAGTGAGAAAGTTTATTTACACGTGGAAAACATTCAAGACAGTTGCCAATCTTCCCAGGAGTGGACACCCCAGCAAATTCACCCCAAGCTCAGACCGTGCAATGCTCAGAGAAACTGCAAAAAACCCAAGAACTACATCTCAGACTCTACAGGCCTCAGATAGCATGTTAAATGTTAAAGTTCATGACAGTATAATTTGAAAAATACGAGTATGGCTTGTTTTCAAGGGTTGCCAGGAGAAAGCCTCTTCTCTCTAAAAAGAACGTGACAGCACAGCTTAGGCTTACAATGTTGCATCTGAACAAACCACAAAACATCTGGAACAATGTCCTTTGGACAGACGAGACCAAAGCAAAGATGTTTGGCCATGATGCACAGCACCATGTTTGGAGAAAACTAAACACATCAACACAAACACCCCATACCAGCTGTCAGCACGGTGGTGGAGGGGTGATGATTTGGGTTTGTTTTGCAGCCACAGGACCTGGGCACCTTGCAGTCATTGAGTCGACCATGAACTCCTCTGTATACCAAAGTATTCTAGAATCACATGTGAGGCCATCTGCCTAACAGCTAAAGCTTGGCCATAACTGGGTTGTGCAACAGAACAATGATCCAAGTACAACAGCAAATCTACAACAGAATGGCTGAAAAAGAAAAGAATGAAGGTGTCGGAGTGGCAAAGTCCAGACCTCAACCTAATTGAAATGCTGTGGTGGGATCTCAAGAGCGCTGTGCATGAACAAATTCCCGCAAACCTCAATGAACTGAAGCAACGCTGTAAAGAAGAGTGGGCCAAAATTCCCCCACAACAATTTGAGAGACTGATAAAGTCATACAGAAAATGATTACTTCAAGTTATTGTTGCTAATGGTGGTTCTACAAGCTACTGAATCATGGGGCATACTTAGTTTTTCAAATGCTTCAGTATATGGTCTTAGTTCTTGTTAAACAAATAATGACACGGTGTAATATGTCATGTGTTGTTGTTCATCTCAGGTTACAGTTTCCTAATGTAAGACCTGGTAAGGACCGGATATTTTTATGATATGTAAAACCTTTGAATTGACAGAGTGAACTTTCTTTTTATTGTGACTGCACATAACTGTTGCGGAAAGGACTTGCCTGAATACAAAATAAAACCAGAATAGTCAATGATTAAAGATTTGTTTTACTTAATATTTTTTACTTAATATTTTTAAGGCTTTTGTCAGTGAGGAGAAGTCCTGTAATGGCCCAGTGCACTAGTCAGGATTGGTTAATTAAACTTTCAAGCAATATTCCTCAGAATGGGATTTCACTACGCTGCAGAAAAGTAGCCCCCAGATAGAGGCGAGTAGTCAGCAACCTGAGGTTGCTTAAGCCTCTGAATTATGCCCAAAAGAGTTCTTCAGCCCAACTTTGTATGAAATTGGTGTTTGTACTCGTGAGTGTGTGTGAGTACCCTGTGCTATGAGGTCTCTCCTCAGCAGCGGATAGAGCACAGGTTCAACTCCATCCATCTCTTGGATGATAAGGGTTTTTCCAAATCTCACTGCCAGCTCTAGGGATGTCATGAAGTTATTATCCTATAGAGAGAAGGCACACAGACACCCACTAGTAAGAGATTACCTTAAAATTTAGAGCTGGTTATTAACACAGCTCCCTCGTGTATCTGGTGGAAAGAAGAGTAATCATTGTAGTACTATACAAAACAATAAGAAAATAATTTAACAGGGACCAGTTAAATAAATATATTTTCTCTCTAAAAGAAGCATTTACATCTAGAGCATTTACAATAAGATTTTAGAAAGCGTTTAAAGAAAAAAACAATTTAAATAAAAATATCAAACTAAAACCAAATTAGTGTTTTGTGTGTATTTAATGGCACTAATGCTGTAATTAATATGTAGTAATTAAGTAAAAAGTAATAGAGACCAACATTAATTACTGTAATCATCATAATCATTTACTAAAATCATTACCTGGACCAAATGTGGAGAAAGGTAAGGTATGGTTAATGCTAGCTACTAAATGATGAGGGTATTTTAGTGGAGCACATAGACTGGAATTCATTAGATTAGATTAGATTAGATTAGAAGAAAAAGATCAGTCAAGAATGTCTAATGAAAAACTTTCAAGAAATGGAATTGCTTTACGGCTCCTGCAGACATAAAAGTTACCTCACTGACAGGTTAGAAAGGGGGTTAATTGATTTAAACAAAGCACATCACCAGTGTGTAAAAAGGAGTATGCAAAAACAGAATACTTCATGACCCTCCATTATGTGATATACGTGACTGATTATGTGGTTTACCTGCTGGTTGATAACCTCTAGTCTGTGCTGTTTAAGATGTGTGCATAGCCACTCTGTAGCTCGAGATGACGGGTCGATAAGGAACGGACAGGCCACACTCTAAGTAAAGAACAATGAGAAAGTACTGCATTTCAGGTGAAGTTGTTTTAGGATATTTTACTTATAAAGCACAAAACTCACTGAGAAAAAGGATGTGTATGTGTGTATGCATGTAGTTTAGCGCTGTCATGGTGCCGTCATGCTTATGAATCAACACCATCTTCCTATACCCAGCACCGGAGTCCATGAAGGCTTATGAGTCTGGCAAATTTGTTGAAATAAGTCATCTCATTATAAGGGAAATCATCTACAAGTCTTGGATTTCAAATGACCAATTTGCCCACACACAGTTTCTCCGGCACATTCAGCCATGGAGTAGACCATCTGATGTCTCCAAGAAGAAGATCTGTAGGTAATTGTTGGAACTTCTGGTGTCAATGTACTATGCATGCATCTACAGTCTATATATAATATATATATAGGACAACAAACACAAACTTGAAAGGGAAAACACAGACAGATAAAGAATCACAAATAAACTGCTATAAAGACAGCTACAAGGATGAATGATGGAACAGCTTCTTACCTGCAGCTTGAATGCATTGATCTGGAGGTAGCAATGGCAAAAGCAACACACAAACACAATACATGCAAATGGAGGACAGATGCATGGCAACAAGGGCACATTTTTTGGTACAACTACTAGATTTATTTTGTTACATGTAAATGTCATGTTTGTATTGTACTTTGATGATTTCTTAAATAGTTTATACAATGCATTACACAATGACATTAAATAAACAAGCCAATAAATAAATAGTACATAATTACAGCCTTAGACAAACTAGGTAAAAAGAGACAGAAACTGCGTCATGTTGAAAAGTCAGATTTGAAATATTAGTCTAACCTGCAGTATAACCAGTGCATTCTCCATTGAGAGGTCATCTGATGGCAGCCCTTGACTCTTCCAGATCAACTGTTCGCTCTCCGAGCACAGGAATGACCGCAAGTCAAACTCTGACAGAAACATGCAATAAAAATGCACATGCTTATTGTGTTTATTTTAAAATTATTTACAATTACTCAGTCAAATATCAATGAGACAGTAATTAGTGTAGTATTTGAACATAAGAGGAGATCAGTTATCAGGGTTTTGATTATTGGTGTATTATAATTAAAACATCTTTAATGTCACAAAACAGGATTATCAAGTACTGTGATGTTTTCTGAATCAAGGATTCAAGCCAAAATATCATTATAGTCGCATAATTACTATTTATTTAGTTAAATGGTAAACAAGCTCTTTGAGAATTATTTAATCAGTCCTCACAATTAATAGACCCTGGAGCTGGCAACTGTACATCTACCATATGTAACAGCAGAGTGCATTGTGCTGTGTGTGGGTAGCCGTGTTTGAGTAGGCTGTTTAGGACAGGACTTGGCATATGGTGGTGCTAGTGTGTTAAAAGAAGTACGGATATATTTACTCTGTAGTCCAGATTGAGCCATCCATGTGTCCAGACAGTGTCGTCTACGGTCTTCAGAAGCTGCAGATAGGTAGGTGATGAAGGCTGCAGCAAGCAGGGCCCTAACAGGGAGCGTATCCAACTCATTCTTTATCTCAGACATCTAGGTAGGTGAACAAAGTATGAAAAATAATGACATTACATGGAAGGGCAGCATCAGGACAAAAGGTGTGGATGTGAGAAAAGAAGGTAGAGAAAAGAGAATGGTAGTTGATGCATTTTGCTGCTAATATGACCCAAGTATGCATAACATGTGACTCATCTTTTTTTTTTCTAATCATGACTCTTTAACTCTAAATACAGGCATAAACACAAAATAAATGAAAAATAAATGAAAAATAAATGTTTAAGACAAGACAAGAGTTTCTGGGAAGACAAGAAAATGCTAACCTACAACTGCAGCACCTGGAACACACTTGCTGTTATGAGCTGATACTACTGACACAGCTGCTAAGACTGCTAGGTTCATAAGGATTCCTTTGAGGTGTTTTAATAGCATGTCAGGGGAACGCGTATGTACCGTTATATCTTTGGAAAATTCGTATACATCAAGCTTAATTGCTAACCCTTTTTCCCCCTTATATCCACATCTGAGGTTGCAGTTTTTCATGACCTTGTGATCTCTGGTCTACTGTATTAATACATCCTATTTAAAATTTATCAATTTCACTTACTCTGTAGCTGTGTACACCTAACTCATTGGTTGTCCCTTCCTGTGAAACACTAAAACAGCTAAGAGGCATTGATGTATAGTGACCCACAGCCACTGTGTAGTGTAAAAAAGAGTTAGGGATGAAGTGTGTGAGTGTATGTGTGTACATGCAAGAGTATATGGTAATACGTGAGTAGAGAGTAAACTGGCTCTCTGGTGTAGTCCTTGAGGGAGGCAGAGGGACTGAGGGTGTGTGTACAAGTGAGTGTGTCAGGAAGAGATTGAGTGTTTTAATTAAGGTGCAGACAGATGCTGTGGAGAGGAGTAAAAACAGCCAGAAGGGACCCAAGACAGCGGGATCCATCCCCCTGTCATACACACACACACACACACACAACTGCACTCTTAGACACTCAAGGCTCCTGTTGCTTTTACATGGTAAATGAGCCACTTTTTGAGTAAATGTGTATAACCTCCCACACCAATACATATATCAGCACACCCATACATCAAACTACCTGTGCATTCCACCGTGTGTGCTCTCCATCCAGTTGTGATATGAGCTGCTGGGCAGCAGTGATCGTGTCCTGAGCTTTTGACACCTCAGCCTCCAACTTAGCTGCCTCTGCAGTATGACACTGAAACCTGCAGAGAAAGTAAGAAGGAAGAAAAGACATCAGAAAGTAGACACATATAATGTAATATTAACAAAGATAGGTAAGCTGCATTGTAAATATAACAGGTGTAGCTTCCTCCATGACACTCAAAGCCGCATAGACAGATACTGAAAATGTGTATCTATGACAACAGTTGTGACAATGTGGGGAGGAGGGAATCAGAGGAAAATGTACTGGAAGTATGAAATCTTTCAGTTATGAGATTATTGTATGAACAGGAAGAAAACTGATAGAAATACTGATAGCTGGAGAGAAAGCAAAGACTGAAGAGCACAGAGCACCAGAGAGAGCATGGGAGCTCAGTGACACTTTCAGTGTGAAATTCACCTTTGTTGTACTTTGACCCAATAAACACAGAGACTGATAAATGTCTGGCCATTTTGTTGTTGTTGATTTTGTGCCATGCCATGCACAAAATCAACAGTTCTACATTCAAATAAAAACCTACAATCCTAATTGTAACTATTAAAACTTATTACAAAAATAGAAGGGTAATTTAAGACAATGTAACATCACAAGATGTTTGTAGAAGCAAAATACAGAATATATAGAAGGATTAACTGGTGTCAGAACAGACAGAAATATGAATATGCATACTTTTCTTTCAACTCATTGACTTTCGCTCCAACAGTGTTGAGCTGGTCCTCAAGTTTATTCTTCCTGCTCTCGGTTTTCCTGAGATTTCTGGACACATACAACACACACATTTATTTCCATTCATCATGAATAGCGTTACTGTATGCATCATTTAGTGCATGTAAAGCACTGTGTAAAAGTCTCGAGCCACCCATCATTTCTTTATATTTTGCTTCCAAGGAGACACACTTCCTTGTAATTTCTCTAAAGTGCTGCTGAGCAACAGTTCTACAGGCTTTCTGAAGATTTTTCTTCTGAAAATGAACAAAAAAGCAGCCAATGTCCAAAGAAAAACTTTGGACATTGGCTGCTTTTTTGTTCATTTTCAGTCCTTGTATCTGACCATTTTCACAGAAATGCTTTTTTTTTTTTTTTCTTGTTAAGCCACTTAACACTGACCTATGAATAATTCAAGCATAAAAAAGACACCTAACTCAAGGGATGAACCAGTGTTGTGTCTACACATAACAGACAACTTAGCAAAGAACCAATTTTAAATTGTATCTTTAGGCACTTTGTTACTAGCAGCCTGTCGCTGAACACAATTTGTTCCCATTTCTTTAGTTGAATCTACAAAAAAATTATAAAAATAACAACGTTTGACAGGCATAAAAAGTATTTTTGCACCAACAAGGTGATTCCCAAAGAGCTATTAGCCTAAAACTTGGCATATCTTAGCATGGTGTGCAATGTGTCCTTAAAAAATAGGAGAAAATCCAGCAAAGACCTGACACAGGACCTGAGAGATGCATCTGGTCCTTCAGTTGATCTATCTACTGTTCACTGAAGCCTCATCAGAAATGGTCTCAGTGGAAGGATGGCTGTCAAGAAGCCATTCTTAAGGAAGGGAAACAGGGAGAAAGGCTGAAGTATGCCAAATTACACAAGAACTGGACTGAAAATCAGTGGCAGCAGGTCTTACAGAGTGGTGAATCAAAATAGGAAATGTTTGGTTCAAATCATTGTCAAAATGTAGAGAGGAGGTCAAGGAAAGAGGTACAACAGTGAGTGTCTACAGCCATCTGTAAAACACAGTGGAGGCTCTGTCATAGTTTGGGGCTGCATTTCAGCCAGTGGTGTTGGGGATCTTGTCAAAATTGATGGAATTATGAACACAGAAAAGTACCATCAGAGTTTGATCCACCATGCAATACCATCTGGAAAGTGTCTGACTGGCAACTGCTTCATTATTCAGCATGACAGTGATTGCAAACACACTGCCAATTTAATTTCTCTAAAGTAAAAGCACACCTGGGTAGAAGGAGCACTATCAGTCACGGAGTGGTCTTCCCAGAGCCCGGACCTCATCATTATTGGAGCAGTGTGGGATCATCTTGACAGAGAACAGAACAAAAGGCAGCCAACATCCAAAGAAGAGCTTTGAATGTCCTTCAAGATGCCTGGAGAACTATTCCTGAAGACTAGTTAAAGAAATTACAAGAAAGCTTGTGTAAGAGAGTTCAGGCTGTGTTGAAGAATAAAGGTGGTCATACCAAATATTGACTTTCAAGCTTGTTAGAACTGTATAAACTGTATTTCCATGTACACTGATCAGGCATAACATTATGACAACTGACAGGTCAAGTGAATAACACTGATTATCTCTTCATCATGGCACCTGTTACTGGGTGGGATATACAGTATTAGGGAGAAGGTGAACATATTGTCCTCAAAGTTGATGTGTTACAAGCAGGAAAAATGTACAAGCGTAAGGACTTGAGCGAGTTTGAGAAGGGGCAAATTGTGATGGCTAGACGACATCTCCAAAACTGCAGCTCTTTTGGGGTGTTACCGGTCTGCAGTGGTCAGTATCTATCAAAAGTGGTCCAAGGAAGGAACAGTGGTGAACCGGCAACAGGGTCATGGGCGGCCATGTGGGGAGCGAAGGCTGGCCCGTGTGGTC
>VUQI01005005.1:53653-67363 GCA_015106735.1 Paratilapia polleni | reverse complement strand
AGACAGTAAGTGCTTCACACCGCCCTGCATCATATTTGCTGTATGAAATCTAACACTTGTTCTTTACTAATTTTGGGTTGCTGATTTCAGAAATAATATCCATTTTGCTCTATCATGTCACATTTTTTCACAAGTGGCAATTGTAAACATGATCCAGATATTTTCTGCTATGTCTGTGGATGCTTCACTACATCCAAACAGTGACAAAACATAACAGATTTTGTGAAAAAGGCATACTTTGCTTATTTTGGTAGGAAATTGGGCGACTGAGACAAGCCATGGGCACCTCTTTCAGTTTGCCAAGCATGTGTGTAAAACCTCCGAGCATGGACTAAGGGGAAGAGAAAGAGTTTGGGTTTTGGTATTCCAGTGGTATGGAGGGAGCCACAGAATCACTTTGATGACTGCTACTTCTGTTTAGTCAATATTTCTGGATACAGTTCAAAAGGTACATCATCAGTTACCCTAACCTGCCATCAGCAATGAGGCCTGTACCACATTATTTATAGGCATCGTGAGAAGGATCTTGTTCCATTCTTTGAAATGGATGATGACTTTGTTTATTGTGTTGATGTTGAAGGTCATTAGGGTGCAATGGGTTGTGAGTACGATGCAGATGAGTGGAGGCTGTTCACTGACAGGCTGTTCACAGCCTAAAATGTGTCCTACTGCATAATGGCAATTACTTTGTATCCGTGCCAACTGGTCATTCTGTCCAGTTAAAAGAAACCTATGAAAATATAAAAATTGTGTTGGAGAAGCTGAAATACAATGAGCACAAATGGACCACATGTGAAAAAAATGGAATGGCATTTTGTGACAAAACTGTACGTTATTAATATTTTTATTGGCATTTTTGAATTCAGCATCACTGAATTAGGTAATAACTATTTTCTGGAAAACAGCAGAATTTTTTTTTTTTTTTGGGATGCAGGGTGGCGTATTTGTTCATTAACTTAAGTATCGGACATAGACTGTATATGAAAGCTGGACATAGCTTCTGGATCTGAAAAAAATGAAGCCAATGTGTAAGTGCCGTAAACCTGACAGCAAAAGGCAAGTCAACTTTAAACTTGATAAATTATCTCAGCAAACACCTATCTCAGCATATGGTCTCAGTCGCTAGTTTCAAGTCTGATTTGATACAAGCATGGTGTGTGTGCATGATGTTCATTTTGTAAATTATGGACTCATTTAAATTAAAATAGATGAAATAGCAAGTTATGCATTAAGGTGTGGTTACCTTGTGACTGACAGATTGCAAACCTATGAGCAGACAGTGTCCTCAGTGAAAAAAAACAGAGGGAAAGATGCCCCCCCCCCACAAAAATAATTCAGGACCCAGAGTGGTCCTATATACTCTAAAGCCTGTTAAAGCATTTATTACTGCTGTCAATTTCAACGTTTATGAACTTTAACTTATCGAGGTCAGTTTTTAAAAGTATAACCACCGTGTTTATAATAATATTGCAATGCATTTTTTAAAAGGTATTTAATATGCTCAATATTACCAGATTCAGGTTTTCCTCTTCAGACACTCACAATCAAATGCAACGATACAAACAGTTTAAAATGCCAAGATTAAATCCCCCTTCCACTTTACGCCATTTGGCCAACTGTGCCATTTAACTTTAATATTTCATATTTAATATGAAATGCAACAGCACAAAATACTGGCAGTTTAAAGAACGAATTAATAAATATTCCACTATAGTAGGTTCCTAAGAAGTCTGCTTTCCTGCAGAGCGTCATCTGCAGTGTGTAGTCCCTCTTTTACCCACATCTGCAAATCTCCGGACAAGGAAGGAGGCTTCCTGTTACATTACGTTACATTACATTTTTAGATCCCCGCACCCTGAATACACCCCTCAATCATCACGTGTTATTTGAAAAAAACAAGATGACAATGGCCCAAACCCTCAAACCAGGACACAAACCAGTGGCTGATATCAAGGTGGCTATTTCTGTCTTTTATGTATAGAAGGAGATATGGTTTGACACGATGTTTGAAATTAAACTTTACCAAAAACCACAAATCAACCTCACGGTAGGGGTAGACGTAAAGTCAGTTGGATTCGAGCTCTGGGCACTATGAAATTATTTAAGGTTTAATCAGTCCAGTAGTTGCTGAGATATTTCAATCTAGACCAAAGTGATGGACCACCCAAGCTGCATTGCAATCCTCTGAGTCATGGTGCTAACCTGGATAAAAAAATAGTCAAATACAAGGTCAGTTTGAGAGGGGAAGAAGGACATAATAATAGGCTGGAGTTCTGACCACAAGTGAATCAAAAATCCTAATGGAAATAATAGAAGGCAGAAGTGTTGGACAAAAACAGTGAGGGAAAGAGTACAGAAACTAATGATGGGAGAAAACATGAGTGAAAGCAAAAAGATGGCATCACCAAGGCCCGTTATAGCAAACGATAAACAACAGAAGGAATAAACAGATGGACAAAAGGGAAAGGGGTGTTTTTCAAATGAGCAGCACATGGTGAAGTCTCTTCCAACACTATGTTCATCCAAAAGAGCACAAGACACGGATAACATAAGTCTGGTCCAGCAGCAACTCTAAGCCAATCACTCTGATCGTGAGCAGCAACACACCCAATCCCACAACGCAGCCGCTGGAAGGGAAACTCGGTACATGTTTGTGTGCCTGTCTCAAATCTCTCTCTGTCTGTGTCTGTCGCTATGTATAACTCAAAGTTTATGAATATTTATTCATGTGTACATGTAAAGTGTGTTACCACTTGGGTTTATCCCTTTTGGTTTAGATGTTTATCTTCTATCAGAGTATATGTGCGTGTTCTGAAGCTGATTAGCAAGTGTTGTTTCTGTCTCTGTTGTTCTGCTCAGCAAAATCAGAATCTCATCTGGCAACAGGGAAGCAGATTCCCACAAATCTACATTCCTTATGTTGCTATTCAAAAATGTATTTATTTTTTTAAATGGTAAAGGGACACGTGCATGCTTAAACTAGTTCGTCTGTATAGGCTTAATAGCACAACTCAATCTCGATTATGGTCAAAATAAAGATGTTTGCTGATATTTCCTGCAACCAAATTTGAATATGAACACTGAGTCTCCTCATTAAAGTAAAGAGAAAGCTTTCCCACACAGCATGTTTACTAGAGCAATTCAGAATTCTCATTATGAGATGTGGCACTGAACGTGTGTCAAAACACAGATCTGCTCATTAGTGATGTTCTGAGCTTCTCCATTGCGCCACGTATTGTATTCTGGAGCACTGCACTTAACTTTACTTTCTGGAGTTCCCCTGGCTTGACACAGTTAGACATTAAGTTGAGCAGTAATCTGCAAAATCTATGACACATTCAACTCACATACACACACAATTACGCACTCCCTAAGAACTCAGTGGATATGAAATAAATCACATGTATTAATTTTATGACAAGGAATAATTGGAACACACACACCAAGCTGGACAATGCCTCGAAGTGCTGTTGCAGAAAGTCCCTGGCTTGCAGACTATCTCAAGCACACACACACAGGTCCCATATGAGCCAGACGATTCCAAGGAAAACTTTCCATGTTTGCACACGCTCTGTATTTTCAGTGCATCTTCTTTTCATTTGATCTCACCACGAGGAAGTGGTAACTGACAGGTTTAACTACATTCAGATAGGATTTTGAATCCATGAATCTAAGGCATTTCATGATATAGTCATGGCCATACTGTTGGAGGAATGTGGGTAGCAGTGTGTCGTACCTCAGGCACCAATTAGTGGCAATTAATGGGAGAGTTACATCAAGAACATTCAAAAATATATATTTGATGGGGGCTCTAACATTAACCCCTGCTAAAACAAAGCAAAACTGTTCAGAACTGTACAGTATGCTCTATTTGCAGCTAATTTATTAGAAACTGAAAAAAAAAACCCAGAAAGTGGATTCAATTCTTGTTAACAAGGAACAAAAGAAAACAGTGAGAAAGGAGAAGTGGGCGTTGGGAGACTGTTGCTGGGACACTGTCAGCACTGTTTACACAAGAGAAAAGAATTTAATGAAGGATTTCTCAACAAATGTTAAGCATGCAATAAGTAGACGCACATCTTTACATCTAAAACTTTTCAGGTAATTGGTATGCATTTCCACAATTTGGTGTAATTACTTCCTTTGTGGAAGAAGTGTCAACTGTCTGTGTGAGGATGAGGATGTAGGTTTATCTAATGGTTTTTTTTCTACCTCTATTTGGAGCATGGTAATCTCTTCCTCCAGTTTCCTCTTGAGGAGTACATCCTTTTTCTTCAGGTCTATCTGTCTCTTCTCCTCGTTAATCTCTAACTGCAAATCTCTCATGTCCTTCTCCAGGGTCTCCAGAGCCAAGTTTCCCTTAGTGATAGCTGCCTCCTGGATGTTCACCTTCTCATAGTAGTTGAAAAAAACCTCTTCGTGCTCCAGGAGCTGGATTCCTCTGTAGATAAGAGAAGTATATATACAAGCATTATGGCATTATACAAGCATTCAGGTAGAATTAGTCGAGCTTTAAGCTATGAATATACAGGAAATTGCGCCGCTGTATGGCAGTTTCATGATTCTTGTTTATTTCCAGAAGAGTCTCCTCCTGATTGTTGATCATTTGTGCGAGCTTCATTAGTTCCAGTTTGTTGTCCTCACATTCCTGATTCATCTGGCGCTGCTTCCAGTTAGCCTACAAGAAGTTAGGTTGAGAGGAAGAGAATGTAATAAGTACGCTCATAGAGTCAGAAAAAAGATCTGCAAACTGCTCTCATTAACCCTCAGAAAAGTTAGTGCTGATCATTTAATTTTTTAATTGTCAGTATGATTCATATTTTTGACAGAATTTTGCATGTATTAGATTTAATATGTTCCATGTTCTGTAATAATTATTTTAATGTATTTCTTCTATTTTTCTTGTTTTTGTCCTTTGTCCTAGTGTAATGGGGGAGAATGTAGGGCACCAATGGCAAGTTAAAATCCAAAACTTTACTCACAGGTCATGGTCAAACACAGGTGGTTTGGTCAGTGAACGCAAAACATTCACAAGGAGAAGTCAATTAAAACAGGAGGAAAAATTAAAACAAGAAAACACCAAGAACTCAAGAAAATGGCTAGAATGTTTGATTATCAGAAGGAACAGGACAAGCCGGCAAAAGGAAGCTAAATAACAGGTGGAGGGAACCTAAACAAAGACCAGAAGTAAGACTAACTGAAAAGCAAGAAAGCAGGTCATTTCAACATAAAACAGAAATCCAAAACCATGAGACTTAGCACATCCCTGTTATCCATTAGTCAGTTCTCATCATGTAGCTCAAAACCATCTGTATGATGAAGGCATTTGTGTCAGACACAATATAAGACAGAGACATGGCACTCAAAGAATCCTGAATTGAAATATATTGGAGAATTCTGCAACAGTAAAGATGGTAGAAGTATAACTTCCAGGAAAAAAAGCTTCTTAAAACTTTGTTTTAGGAATCTTTTTATCTTTTTCAGAACATTTTACTGGCAATTCTATCCATGGAACTTACCACAGAAACTAATGTTATTTTAGATAATGCTTCAAAGTAACTGTCCAAATAAGTGCCCAGAGGTGTTTCAGCATGTCCACTGAGTTGCAAGACCTGCTTCTAGAAGGACTTTACTCGTTCCTATGGATAGCTTGTTCTGCTTTCTGATGGCTCGTTCACCAGGCCTGACAAAGAGCTGTTAGAGAACTGTGAAAACCATCAGTGCTGTGTGCATTCTTTTTCTGACCAAATCAAAAATGACTACTTGTTTACATTTGTTTACAATTTTAAACAACAGAAACCACATGGTATTCTTTACTGCCAAAAGCACTTCCAATTTACTGTCTATACAATAGAATGCTAACAACCGCTTGTCTTATCTGTGTCTACAGTATGTTCAACTTTGGATGTGCTGTTGCAGATTTAATCTGTTTGTTTAAGCTGTCTAAATTCTGATACTGTTTTTTTTGCTAAGCGTGTGTGCGTGTGTGAACCTTGGAGATGTCATTGTGTAGCTTGTCCCTTGTTTTCGAAGTATTAGAGATCTTCATACGAGTCTTTGAGAGTGCTCTGGAATAGACATGTATAAAGGCAAAAATATTCAAAAAATGACAAACACTGATGCAGAAACTCACTGAAGATTATGTCCGAACATACTTGTTGCACACAAATTCACAGTCTCAACAAAACTGAACATTATAACCTTCAAAAAGCGGGATCTGTTGTGATGCTGTTAAGGTATTTCGTTCTGGATGTGAATGCCTCTGCCAGGTAACCTTCATGAACACACCTGTCCTTGCTGATGGCAATGGTGCGCTGGATTTCTGTCTCATTTTCCAGGACCTTAATCTGCTCCGTCAACTCTGTGATTGTCTGTGAGGCGATGTGCTTCAGCCTGACATACTTCTTCTTCTCTTCCATAACCATATCACACAGCTTAGAGTACTGCAATATTCTGACAAGGAAAAAAACACTGAGTAGTAATGAACAAAATACTCATCTGCAATACAAACTCCAACTCCCCACCATGAGCAAGTTTTGGACACTTTATCATTTACACCTCTGTGTTCTTTTGATCATCTGCATTTACTTAGCCAGTGGTCGCTGTGAAACAGAGTTTAATCTTTTTGTTTCGCATTTGGCTGGCTATTGTGGGATTTCTCCCTAGCCAGTGATAGCTGACTTGACTGATATGAAGCCCCCAGCTATATTTTCTTATGTTCTTTAGATCTATGTGTGCTTGATAAGAAAAGTAAGGACACACCTGTTGTCATTGTGAGTTACTATATTTGCAGCAGAGTATTCTTAATATCAAAGACTGATATTCATAACAAGTGTTAACCAGATCAAAAATTATGATAGAACTGAAGTCTCATACTTCCATTAACATTAAAAATGCATGTAAGACACATGAGCTCTGAAGAACGATAGCTAAATGTGAGACCAGAGGGAGGATACACTGGCTGATTCCATGTCAAGTGCAACCACTTCAGACTGTAGTCTGTTGCTGTGACTTTAATGAATGCATTTTTTAAAATCTGCTTTTATACTGGGTGGTGCTGTATGCATTAGTCTGTGTCTGAACACTGAAGTATGACCAATTAGAAAGAAATGGTTTTCTACCCCAACAACATGTGCAGATGTCTGAATTAATTTTGACTGCAGATGTTATGCGGACCAGAGGAGCTAAACAGATAACCATGGAATCAATTGTCAGTTGTGAAAATGCTCACATTAAAGGGATAGTTCACTCAAAACACAAATATACATATTTGGTGTGAGTTAACCAGTTTTGGAAATATGGGCTGTAGAAATTTCTGCCTTTCTACAATCTGGTGCATTATGAAAAAGCATGAATACACTGGCCGACTCAGCAGCACCAAAAGGTCTGAAAGACCACAGAAGAAAACTAAAGTGGATGATCACAGAATTCTTTCCTTGGTTAAGAAAAATCCTTCACAACATCTAGCCAAGACAAAGAACACTCTCAAGGAGGCAGGCTTATCATTGTCGAAGTCTACAATCAAGAGGCGCTTACATGAATGGAAATACAGAGTATTTATAACAAGGTGCAAACCACTGGTTGCATTCAAGGTTAGCAAGCTTAAAGTCAGTTTTCTGTGTCACCAAAGTGGCTGTCCTTTTACCTGGCTAAATCAAATACTGAACACTTAACCTGGTTGGGAGCAGGTTAAGTTCAGAGTTTTGGTTTAAAATCAACAGGATGCACCACATTTACACTAATTCTTTTATTTACAGCATGCTTTAAGTGCAATATAGATTCTATGCTGGGCGAACATGTTTTATATGTGCAAGTTGTTGCCTTGCTTTGTACCTTACTAAGCCCGGCTTAACAGAGAAAGTTGATAACCACCATTGTGATACCCGCTATCTCAAACAGCCTGGCTGTGTTGAACTTCCTTCATAGTACACCCCTCTGGAAGATTAGATTTTGCCAAAGAACATCTAAAAGAGCCTGCACAGTTCTGGGGAAAAAAAAAAAACTCCTTGGACAGCTGAAATTAGATTAACTTGTACCAGAATGATGGGAAGAGAAAGTATGGACAAGGAGAGAAAAAGCTCACGATCCAAAGCATACCACATCATCTGTCAAACGTGGTGGAGGCAGTGTTATGGCATGGGCATGTATGGCTGCCAGTGGAACAGGGTCACTAGTGTTTATTGATGATGTCACTACTGAAGGAAGCAGCAGGATGAACAGTGAAGTGTACAGGGCTATACTTTCTGCTCAGATTCAGCCAAATTTTGAAAAAGTGATTGGATAGCACTTCACAATGAAAATGGATCATGACCCAAAGCATCCTGCAAAAGTAATCCAAGACTTTCTCAAGGCAAAGAAATGGGATATTCTTCAATGGCCAAGTCAGTCACCTGATCTCAACAGAGCATGCTTTCAGCTACTGAAGACAAATGTGAATGCAGAGAGACCCACAAACAAGGAGCATATGAAGGTGGCTGCAGTAAAGGCCTGGCAGAGCATCTCAAGGGAGGAAACACAGCATTTGGTGATGTCCATGGGTTCCAGACTTCAGGCAGTCCTTGTATTTAAAATCATGTTAGTTTGTCTAATTACTTTTGAGCCTCTGAAAATG
Organism: Paratilapia polleni; assembly: GCA_015106735.1. Classification (NCBI taxonomy): domain Eukaryota; kingdom Metazoa; phylum Chordata; class Actinopteri; order Cichliformes; family Cichlidae; genus Paratilapia; species Paratilapia polleni. The sequence continues at coordinate 58,752 of VUQI01005005.1, read as the reverse complement.
GGGGGCTATGTGTAAAAATGGCTGTGATTCCTAAACAGTTATCGGAATACTTTCATTAAACCCCTCGAAATTAAAGCTGAACGTCTGCGCTTGAATCACATCTTGATTGTTTGAGGAATTTACAACTTACAAAAATTGTCTCATTGTCCAAATTCTTACACACCTAACTGTATGAAGCAAAATGCTGTACATAAAACCTGTAATTAAATTTTCATCAGGATTCTGAATTGTCCAATTAAATAGCCATCTTTTTTTTAGAAAGATGAAGACAGAGAGAGAAAGAGAAGTCACAACAGTTTCCAAAATACTACCTATTAACACCATTATTAGCATTACTATAACATCCTCTTGAAAGAGCATAAAAAAAACCCACACCTGCGCTGGAGCATGGCGTTAAGCTTGTTATGGTCCATGACAATCAGGTCTTTTTCTCTGAGCTCTTGCTGGATGCGCTCATTCAGTTGCTGTTAATAGATTTAAGCAGGTACAGTATCATCACTTCTGTGTGTGTGTGCTCACAAACGTTAAGCTTCACTTTTGCTTTTAAATAATATCTTCCCTGTTGATACTTTAAGTAAATGAAAGAGAAAAAAAATTGAGTTAACTGATTAAGCAGTCCTTTATTGTTAGTGTGTATTTTTACAAATTTCAATCATTCTTTATTTCAAACGGGTTCCTGCTGATTCAGGATTTTCTTATTTACTAGTTACTAATTAATAATAACTTTAGGAGAGATTAAATACCAGGGCTCTACCTATTTTTCCAAATCAGTATTAGAAAATCACATTATGAAAATAGTAATACAGCATTGTTAAGACAGATGGCAATTACACTCTTGCTCACTGGTTTCTTTCCTGTCACACTAACATCCAAAGTACCTAAAACACAAACCCATCCATCCAATATGCTTGTTTGTGTGTGCATAAGTTATAAAACGCACTACTGATGATATGAAAAATCTATTTAAATGCATTTTTTGTGTGTGTCTGTGTGTGCTTGTACTGTACCTCAGCCCTGAGCAGTTCACGGTGCTTTTGGCCCCTCTCCTCTGCTTTGATTTGTGTCAAACATCTGAGGTCATGGAGTTCCTCTCTGAGGTGGTTTGACTCTCTCAGCAGCTCCTGAATGACCCCATACTTCTGCTTCTTCTCACTTTCCTCTTCAGCCACTGATAGCTGGTAGAGAACAATTTAGGAGCCGTTCACAACAGAAAAACCTCATGACTATATGGGTCCCCTGAGGGATCACTGGAATCAGGTTTTCTCCTACTGCGTGTTATCGTATGAGAAAATTATGTGAATAGAGATCTCATTTTGTCCTCAATTTCTTGAAATAAAGATGCAAGAACATGATAAAAAACTTATATAGTAAAAGTTCAAGAGACAGGAAGTGGAAAAAAAGATATTTTTGAGATTGAGATGTATATTAAAACTAAGATATATTCAAATTAACATTTTGCTACCTTAACCACACATGCCCACCTGTTTTTCAAAGCTGACTTTGAGAGCGTCCACCTCTTTCTGAAACTCCATCCTTTGCTGCATACTGGCCTCTCTTTTGGGAACAGCATCTAACTAAAAACTCAGAAAAGAACACAAAGTCAAATGAATGTTAAAATGCAATGAGAGTTTTTTTTTTATCTTATATAAGTTGGTCCTGAATTTTAACAAAGAGCCATAGAATTTGTATTAAAATTTAATGTCCTTAGATTAGGTGGTAAAGAAGAAAACACCAGGAGGATTGAGTGCAAATCTTCCTACTCCTGATATCAAAGTCAGGCAGTGAATATTCAATCCCACAAAAACACAGAGTACAAAACTTACACTATGTAACACCGTTACATGATTTTATCCAGTAACACTGTCCTGTTTTCAGTGGTATGATCTACACGGCAGCATATTTAAAAATAGTTAGTCCTTGGAGGGAGAGGAAGACTACATCGGAAAGTTTAAGGGTTTCAAAAAAGATAATGCAATACCATAATTAAGGTTCATCTACATACATAAAGCAATAAATATTCATTATTAGCCCTCTTGCTGGGTAAAGTTTGAGCATAACAGTTTGAAAATATTAAACCCATCAATCACATCGTGTTCGATGTAAATGTGATGCATTTCTGTGGTAAAACCACAGACTCCTCTAAACAGCCCACAGTCAGATTTATTATGAGTAGCTGTTCATGTGAGTCATTCTTAATTGGCAAACTGAATGAATCATATTGTTCAACAGCTTTGTTTCACTGTTTCCCCAGTTTGTGAATGTATGAATTCCCAGATGTGTCATATTGATTTCATTTCATGCCCTCATGTGCTTGTGAGATGTGCTGATGCATTTCCAATCAGCCTCGCACTCTTCTTCTTTCCTCTTTCTCTTTAAAAACTGCATGTCAGTAAAATGGCAGGAAGCTTCATTCTGGTATAATACAAATCAACAATTTAATGTGCTGATTACTGGCACCATGACACTTGCGCTCAAAACACTCCCAACACCTGTGTCAAAGCCTGGAAAATTTTCCTCACCAACTGCCAACTCCAGTAGGAACATAAGCAGAACGTATCCAACATTATGAGGCTTTGAGGTAAAATCTGAATGTTTTCAAGCTGCAGTTAGAGCAATTAGAGCTGTTGCATGTACAAAGGAACTACAACAAACACACTGGACACTTCATCTGCTTCAAAATTGACCAGATGTCTTTATGTGAAGGTAAGATTTCACAGATCACCTGTGCCTTTAACTTATCGTAGACAGAGTGCACGTGTTCTAGCTGCTCAGTGGCCGCGGCCAATGCGTGCTCCATCCTCTTCAGGGCTTGCATCTGCCTGAGGAGAAAAACAGGCACCTTTTAAATATTTCATCATCCTGAGGCCGAATCTCCAACACTAAAATCTATTGACTCAGATTTGGCTAGTCATACAACACTGTATATGGATGGTTTGAATGCAGCTAAACAAATGCTTGAACTCTTGTTAAACTGTTGTTAACTCTAAAAAAAAATGTCTGAAATTCACAACCTACAGTCAAGCTGCATGTACATACTGATGCTGACAAAGCTGTAAAACCACATCTTTTTGAATACTGCTCAAAACAATGCACTTTAACTTCTCTGTACTTTAAGGGATCCTTAATAATAAGTGCTAAAGCTTTTACATTACAATGTATCAGTAACAGATTTCAAGTACGACTAGAGACCCTAGTAGTGGTATGGATCTGTGCATCCTAGATTTATATCTTATACACTCAGCTTGATAGTCCTGCCAGTGAGTAGTCCGCTTATGAGGCAGAAATGTGATGAGATATGATAAGATATGTGATAAGATACCGACAAAGGCAAGGAATGAGACTGCAAGCCTGTAAATGTGAATCTAAATAATGCTGGATTTAAACTACTTAAATGATATATGAGGAGGGAAGAACACTAAATATAAACATAGCACTTGTGTGTTCAGAAGAAGGATCAATGGGGCAACTTCAAGGTTTTTTGGTATGCAAGGACCGATTTATACGTGGAAAAGATTATTGGCGAGATATCATTCTGTACCTGCTTTTCTCCTTGAGCTGCACAGATTGTCTCTCATAAAGATGCTTTCTGTCACACATGATGTTCTGCAACTTCATTTCCAAGATGCCTCTGGAAATGGAAAACACAGTGACATGCATGACAAATACTATATCCTAATTTGCATTATTTATCTAGTTAAGACAGTAAAGTGTTTTGAATGCTCAGTGCTAACAGAAAAGCCGGTCCACTCCATTTTTTTCTTGTAAATTCCTGCAGAATAGTCCTTCACACTTTGACTAAATAGAAAAACTTTGTACCTGTTGCCCATTAATTCAGCCGCCTCCTCCTTCCTGACCTCCTGCTCTTTCAGCAGCTGCCTGTACTTGGTCTGGCTGGCCTCTATTTGGGCTCTCAGACCCTCCACCTGATGCATCATCTCCTCTTTCTTCATCCTGAGGGAATGGCTTCGCTCAGCCACTTCTTTTACTTGCTGCTCCATTTCTGAAATCTCCATATTTAGTGTTTCTATCTTCTTCATTGCAGCTCTGGTATTTGTGTTTCAGGAGGTGAAAAAAAAGAAAAGAATGAACGCAAGTATGAGAACGGGATAAAAGTATGCTCTAGTGCATATCTTATGAAATAACAGCATGCGCATGCATCTTTTACATACACCCCCCAGAACTCCTCAGCTTTGTGAATTTGAAATTACAAGTCAGCGCTCACACAGCTCATATGGACAGTTCCACTGCAATACTTGCAAGCCAAATATTAACTTAAAATAAACATAAAAGGAACTGCAGTGACGCAGCAAGTGAACCGTCCTGCACTGGAATTAAAAAAAAATAATGAGGCATGACACATATGATTATCATTTTTAATAAATTAGAAAGATTGGCAGCTGTAAATTCTTAAGAAATTTGACTGGTGCAACAAAAAGTACACATCATTTCAGTCCTTTATTTGGAGAAAATATACATTTTCATAAAAATGCAAAGTGTACAGTACAGCAAAGCCGGAGAATCTGCAGAAATGAAAATGAACAAGTATTCAACTGAAAATGGTGGTTTTAAGTAGGAAAAATAGAAAAAGATGTATATCCAACAAGCCATGTACACTGAGCATAAACAGTTAAAAACACAAAATCTTTCCACTGCGAAACCTAAAGCGTCATCCAGGTACTTTCATTTCTTTTGTGTAGGAGTTCCAGATGAAGGGGAGGAGGCAGATTACAGCAGGATTGTACACATCAGGCAGTGACTTTTCAAAAGTTTCTCCTGCTGTCTTTTCTTCTCAGTGTTGTCTCTCTGAAGCACCCAGCAGTCTCATTGATATTCCTGGAATTTCTAACAATAGCTTCCTTGCTCTTCCCCAGAAAAGATTATGAAGAGTTTAAATGTACTTACTCCTTCTTAGAGCGCTTCCTTTCAGTCTCCTTTAAGATCTGGTCAGGTATGCTGATGAGCTGGGCCTTCTCAGCCTTGTAACACACCACACATACAGAGACATTCACATACACAAATGTGAGAAAGCAGATGATTTGTTACTTTATTGACAGTGTCCTATAAACTACCCCCCCCCCCCCCCCTCCTCTCTTCTTTTC
>VUQI01005005.1:43562-53633 GCA_015106735.1 Paratilapia polleni | reverse complement strand
GCCCCTTAAACCCCCCCCCCCCCCCCCCCCAAAAAAAAAAAAAACAACACACAGACCTCTTTGAGCTCGATGAGTTTCTTCTTATGTTCCAGCTCATTCTGTTCTTTCAATATCTGCTTTTCATTGGTTTCCACGTCTTCCATCAGACTTCTGTGAGTTACAAACAGAAGTACATTTATTTACAGAAGACACAAACCAATACAAACTAGAGATATTAAGAAACACAAAATTGGGTAATGCAAGTTAAAACTTTATGATATAATACCCGATTTCTTGTTGTGTTTGTGCCACCTCTCTCCTCAGATCCTCATATTTGTCCTGCATGGATTTTGTCTTGTCCTCCTGCTCCTAGAGGATCCACACACAGTGTGAACAATAGATTGAAAATGTAGAACATGAATTATAAGATTTTGAGGAAGCTCAGATGACAAAGCCAAAATGCCACAGGTTTTATCTTCATAGAGTCATATTATCAAAATGGAAGGAGGGTTGGAGGGCCAAAATTTATTATAAGTATTTTAAGATGTTCTACTCAAATTCATGAAAAAATACTTTAAAGTTAAGAACCCAAAGTCAGGTCTTTCAGATTTTTCAAAAGTGTTTTGTAGTTTAGGTTTAACATACAAATTTAAATTCTCCTCATTTTCAGAACATAAAATATGTGTTGCAATTGCTAAAAACTGTTGGACTATATTGACTTTACTTGTTAAATGTCATTTATTTTACATCTAGTGTGCTAGTTCACCATCAGAATCAATGTAGTATACATATAAATAAATACATGATAATGAAAAAGGAACTGTATGTAAGAAAACACATACACTAGGTTATTAATTTTGTTTGGCTATACTGTGTTTAAAAGATGGACATTGCTTCATGTCCTGAAAAGTGAAGCCAGTTCAGAAGTCCCTTAAACCTGCATTCCTCTAATGGCCAGCAGGGGATGACTCCAACAGTTGGAAAAAAGTAAAAGAAAAAATTTTATAAATCTTTGGGAAAATGGACCTCAGCTCCCTTGATGCATTACCTCATTAAACACTAATTTGTTTATGGTCTTATTGAATAAAACATGGTGCTCATTTTGAAAATGATGATCCCAATTAAAATTTAAAAGCAGGGTAGGGCATGCCTACATTGACAATTAGCTACCCTAGGAGTGTGCAGTGTTCCTTGCTTTCTTATGGTGCGCTCACACCAAACGCAAAGCGAATTTTCACGTGAATTTGTTTACAATGGAAACCTGTGAATATTTGGCCCTAACAGCCAGCGGGATGAGAAGAAGCATACAGCTCCACCTGCCCTTACATGGCATACCATTCAATTCTATTCTATTCAATTCAATTTTATTTATATAGCGCCAAATCACAATAGCAAAGGGATGCCCTTTTATACAAATACTTACAGAACAAATTACCTGAACAGCAAGTTTGCTACCAGAAACTGTAGTGATTACATTACATACATTTTTGGCCCTAATGATGTCTTAGGTTTTATTATATTTTTCAATCACTTGTTTGGTTGGTTAAATCCTACCCAGGAGCCTCTTTGAGTCACAGAGTGGACTTGTTGAGTTCAAGCACATTTGCAATGATTTGGTGTTACACTCAGCAATTAAATAGTAGTTGCAAACAAAACATATGCAAATGTTAGTAGTGCCGCTGCTGAATTTCTTCAAGAAATTCTGCAAAGGTCAGAGTCTCAGCTTCTTTTGCTATTAGCAGCACCAGCAACAGAATTTAGAAAGTTTGTTGAAAACTGTGAATGTAGTGCTCCTTGAGAATACCCCTCAGGTTTATTTGGCAACTTCTGAACAGCTTTTCATCACCAAAACCACTGCTTGTTATTGCTGATGATTAAACATCCACTGCAGAGTTCTGCAAAAATCTAAGGGTTGGAAATGCTACACTAAATTGAAATAGTCATTTTGTTTATTCGATCGATTTGCCGACTTAAATCTGCTGTTCATCTTTAACATGGATTAAATCTTTCCCACTTGTTGCCATCTTTTTGGCACACTGGAATAAAAATATTTAAGCTTCACATTGCTTTAAGTGGCAGTACCAACTCTATATATGGAGGGATGATACCTGCATAGAGGCTTAAAGTAAAACTTGTATTTATCCTCTTTCAAGACCATTGTTGCAGTAGTAATCCACGGCTCTGAGACTAGAACTGGATGGTGCAATGATGAACTTACAGCAGGTTTCATCTGAATCTCTTTCTCCAGATACTGCTTCTCTTCCCGGAGACTGCACATGCGTGAGGTGTGGTGAAAAGAGGAAAGCACATGAGTGGAGAATGTCAAGAAGAAAACAAAATTAATGAGAATTTCAAGAGAAATAAATGACAGTTTTCAGTTCCCAGTTCAACAGAAAGAGGAATACTCTGAGATGAACACACATTTATATTTTTAAATTTGACTAATGTGCAGTTTCCATGTGAAAAATCAAATGAAGCAGAACGAACATATTATTAAAATGCATGTCAAATGGTACTAATAAGTCGTTAGAATTAGTGAATTGATAAAAACACTGTATGCTGTACTGGCAAATACATCAACAGTGCATAAATATACCAGAATTTTATACACAGAGCATAAACTTCATCTTATATAAGCACATAAATCTTCAGTCCCAACACACAGTTTGAATGTGCATATAAAACATCATTTCTTTGCATTTTTCATCTCCCCGCGGCAGATTTTTTTTGAGCAGTTGATTAAAGTTTGTATGAAATAATTTCAAGTCAGCTCTGTCATAATGAAAAACCTTACAAAAGCACATACTGTACGGCTCACAAAGTAAATTATATTAATCTCCCTGACAAGTTGATATATTGGATATTAACTGATACACAAAAAAATACACAGAAAACTGCATGAAGGCTGCAAAATGTGACCGGAAAATGTGCTGAATTCCTGCGAATCTGTTTGGCTACAGATGAAGGACGCAGTGATTTTAAAAGGCATATTTGCATGGTGAGCATCTGCTTGTCATATGCAGACTGATAGCCATGTGGACAAGTGAGGGGAAAGGGAAACGAGAACGAGAGAAAAGTCAGGAAAAGGGGCAGAGAAAAGCTTAGGCTGGAGGGGATGAAAGAAAGGGTGGAAGGAGAAACCGAGATGGTGAGAGTGCAATAGAGTTCACTAGTAAAAGCTGTCACAAACAATATGCACAGTCAGAGTGTAATGCTGTCTATTACTGCATCCTGGGAGAATGCTCTGCAATTGGTTTTCATTTAATATTTCAATTACTGCCGGGCTTACAGCTTTCTGCTTCGGTGTCAGCACTAAAAACCACTGTATCCTACAGATCATATCTCTCCGGCAGAGTGGCGAGCTTATGTGCAGTGAGTGGTTTCATATTGCTGAGGCGATCCACAGTCATTGAAATGCAGAAGAAATAAGAGTAATGATTGAGTAAATGAGATCTATTAGCAAAATCACAGCAGACTTTTAATCTTCTTCTGACCTTTGACTGCATTTTTATTTGTGTCTCTGCAGAGTTCTAGCTAAATAAAATACTTCTTATCAGTATATGTGAGTGGTTCCTTGCCAGAAGCTGACCAAGGAGGTCACCATAAATCTGACTACCAGTTATAAACAGCTTCCACCACCCACAATCCAAAACGATTTCTTCAAACTTAGACCTCTTTAGACTCTTCAGAAAACTTAAAACATTTTAAATCAATCAACCTTAACCTATACTGTAGGTTCAGTTTTTCACAGGTGTTTAATAATTTGAATTTCATGCACTTTTCAGACTCCCTTTTCATTTTTGCATCACGTGGCATGTCTTAGCCTAGCATACATCGGTGACGTTGTTTTCGAGGGTTATTATGTAGAAATGTTTGGGAACCACTGGTGTGTGTTATCACGTTGCTTAGCAATGTTCCACTAACCTCCCTTTGGCACTTGAAAGAGTCGAGTTTGTGTACAGATAAAGGGGAGATACTCAAGTGAGTCTGGTATTTTCCATTTCTATGGGTGTGTCTGACCTTTTGGACAAGATGAGTTGAGTGAGGGGTGGGGAGGAAAACCTACCACGAGAAACTGGCAGGGTGAGAGTAAAATTGGTTGCGATGAGAAAAGAGGCTCATGGAAGTGAAAGAAAAGGATAAGAGGAACAGAAACTATTAATCTAGTGTAAAATAAAAAAAAAAATAAAATAAAAAATAACTCTACAGATCTCAGAAGAGTAACATCCAGACTAGACAAAAAAATCCACTTGAGGTAGGTATTGTAATTGTGTACACCATGTCATAACACTGAGGAAATGAAAAAGAAATTATGTAAATACAATAAAACTCAAAGTAATGTTTTTATTTCTACTAGTGTAGCCAAGCAAAGCATAAAGACCTTATCAACTTGATTTGAGTGTGTTTGAGTCTTATACACTTTCACCTTCTAAATTCAATAAAAAGATGCTGCCTCATGTAGTTCACCCCAGTGTTTGGTCCCCAGTTACCTGACTCTGTGTGTTTCTGCGTGTGCGTGCCTGTGTGTGTGTGTGTCTGTCTCCTGCAATCGGTGTGTATGTCCACAGATTCTCTCTTCAGCACTGCAGTTTCACTTCTTCCATTACTCTCTTGCTTCCTCTCTGCGTGTCACCATTTTGTGTACGTGTGCATGTGTAAATTTCTACTCCTGTTTTATTTGATTCACTTGACATTTGATTTGATACCTGATTGAAAATTGAATGTGTAGCCTCAGTGATTGTGATAACAGTGTGTGTAAATATGTCTATATATACACTCACCACTTTAGCTGGTGTTGTGCCTTGTATTCTCTCTCCTCAGCAACTTTCAGTTCATTGTATGCCTGGAGGAGCTGCTGCCTCAGTTCATTGACCTCGCTTTCTGGCTCCTCAGAGGTGCTCTTCTCCTCTGTAGTCTCCATCTCCACCTGCAGCCTCTTCAGCTCAGCCCAACACCTCTTTGCCTCTCCTAAAAGGTGGAGCTCAGAATCCTGGGCCCTGTTGGATGAAACAATGATTTAAGTGTGTGGTATTCAGTATATACACTGAGGATTATGGTATGTACTTATGATGGGGCAAATATCTTGAAGTTTGACGACAAATATGGAATGCAGCTCAATTTTAACTTTTATTTTGCCATTAAAAAGGAAATACTGGTTTTATATTTATATCACATTTTTTTCCATGAGGACATGTCAAATTTTCTGCTTTCAGGAAATAATCCAGTTTGTTTTCAGTTAGTTAAATCCATATAAAAGTATATGGAGTCCTATCATAATTTTTTATGTACAGTCATGTGAAAAAGAAAGTTTTCCACAGGACTGCATAGAGTCCTGTGAAAAACTAAGCACACCCTTACTGCTTCCATAGGAATTAAGAGGGTAAGTAGCAGCCAAGTGCTGATAATCAAATGCACTTGATTAACTGATCATCAGCAAATGTGAGCACTTCTATAAAAGCAGAGGTTTTCGCAGTTTGCTGGTCTGGAGCATTCAGGTGTGTGTTAACACAATGCCACAATCTTCCCAGAAGTGGACATCCCAGCAAATTCACCTCAAGGTCAGACTGTGCAATGCTCAGAGGAACTGCAAAATACTCAAGAGCTACATATCAGACTCTACTGGCCTCAGTTACCATGTTAAATGTTAAAATTCATGGCAGAAGAATTAGAAAAAAAATGAACAAGTATGGCTTGTTTGAAAGGGTTGGAGGGGTGATAATTTGGGCTTGTTTTGCAGCCACAGGACCTGGGCACCTTGCAGTCATTAAGTTGACCATGAACTCCTCTGTATACCAAAGTATTCTAGAGTCAAATGTGAGGCCATCTGTCCAACAGCTAAAGCCTGGCCTAAATTGGGTCATGAAACAGGACAATGATCCCAAGCACAGCAGCAAATCTATAACAGAATGACTGTAAAATAAAAGCCAAGCCAAGCCAACTTCAATTATAAAGCACTTTAAAAACAGCAACCACTGACCAAAGTGCTGAACACAAGAATAAAAATACAGTAGAATAAAATAAAATAAAATAAATTTAAAATAACAAAAAAGTATAAGACCAAATAAAAGCAAGAAAAGAATCAAGTTGTTGCAATGGCTCAGTCAAAGTTCAGACCTCAACCTGATTAAACTGTTGTGATGGGACCTTAAGAGACCTGTGCATAAATGAATGCCCGTAAACCTCAATGAACTGAAGCAATGCTGTAACGAAGGGTGGACCAAAATTCCTCCACAATGATGTGAGGGGCTGATAGTTACACAGAAAACAATTACTTCAAGTTACTACTGCTAAACGTGGTTTTACAAGCTACTGAATCATTGTGGGGTTTACTTCGTTTTTCCTGTGAAAATGAAAGTTTTCACAGGACTGTATAATAGTGCGAAATACCTGCTGATTTTCATTACTGACCTAGTGTTAAACTAATAAAGTTCAACATGCACATGCAGATTAAACTACACTTAAATGCTTTTATAAGGAACTGATGTCTCACAAGTTACTCAGAATCATCAAAACTGACTAAAAAAAACTTGTATTATCAAGAAAAATATAAAAATAACGTACCTCTTCAAGGTATCATGGAGGAGCTTGTACATGGATTTCAGTGTGGCAAATCTGGTCTGGCTGATCTTGCCCAATGACAACAACTGCAGAGCACAGAAAAAGAATATTAGTAATAATATGATCTTGAAATAAAGAATGAGGAGAGATATTGGAGCTACTAACAGCATTAGACTGTTTGGGCTCAAAGCCTCCTGCCAGGGCTTGCCAGCTCAGCTTTCATTAGTACAGAGTCTCTGGTCTGACCCAGAGCTGCCTGTTCAAAAGTAAAATGTTAATAGAATATCACATTCTGTGGAAACCTTTTGTCCCCATTTCTTTTTTTCTTTTTTTTTTTTTTTGCCCTGATTGAATATACAAGGAAAAAAAATGCTAGGAAAGAGAAAAAAACCTTCTGACCAGTAAGCAGTTTTGTGTAATAATATTCTGTGACAAATTAAGTTGCAGAAGTTGAAAGATAAATCAATAGAGATTCTGGTTTCAAATATCAGAATAGTCAGAACCTTAACAAAAATGCCTGTTTCTGTGCTGTAGTATGCAAAAAAATAAGCTACTATTGTAAGAAAAATATTTTTTATATATCCATCTATTTGCAAACACATAATAAGATCCACCACAACAAAGCACAACCTCCTGATACCCATAAAAACGATTTATCCCAAGTTGGGGTGAATAAACCTTTATCACTGCAGCAGATATCTCGAAAATCAGAACACCTTATCGAGATCAGTAGGAAAAAGAACAAACATCAAACTATCGCCAATCTCAAAAGACCATTCACTGAAAATGGCCCATATATAATGATAACTACAAACAACTGAACACATTCAATCCCTAAATGATTAAAAGAAGTTTAAAATTAAAAAAAAGACACAACTGTGAAACTTTGGAAACCAGAAAAACAAAACACAGCACAGACAAAGATATCAGGTCAAGAGCACTGCAAAAGGGAAATAATCTGCAAGAGTTGTGAAATTTCTCTCCCTGCCAAGGGAGTTGTGTGTGTGTGTGTAACCATGATAGAAACAGAGGACAGGTGTTGTTCCGCTCTTATCTTTAGAGCCAGGTTGGTGGAGAGGAGGGAGTAATGAGGGATAGCCTTGTCTGTATCAAAGAGCTGCAGAACGGAGGATATCTCAGGTCGGACTGTGTAGCAAGTAATCTAACTGCAATGAACACACGCAAACGTTCTGATTATATATACACGGACGTGGGCTGATATCTTGCCCTGACTACAAACATTAGGGATAGGCGATTATGTTTTTAGATTTATCCTATTATTTTGTTTATCTGGTTATTGTCAAAAGTGCTTGAAGTACCCAACCACGTTCCAAGGGCTGAAAGGACAAAGATATGAATGTTGTGAATGATTTAGATTAGGACTCTGGTTAATATGATTTATTACAATGCTTTTTTAGTTCAGTCCCAAGGTCACATCACTTTACGAAAATTGTGACTAGTGGATCCTCCTAAATTATGTCTTTAACAGCTCCTTATAATGTCTTGATTGCGAAACTAAAACTAAACGACTTAAAACAGAATTTGAGTCTGAATGATAGTCATTTGTGTTGTCGGCAGCACAAATGACACCAGTGATGGAACAAACATCCTGGCTATACGCTGGGCATTTATTGGAGAAAAGCAGCCTGAAGCGGTTTCAGGCAGAGTCTCTAATTCTGGTGCAAAGACTTATCTTGAGCAGTGGAGGGTACTGGAGGCTTTTATGGGTGCATGAGGCTCACATGTGGCAAACCATCTCTGAAGTGAGGTGGAGACAATTACTGGAAGACATTTACTCAGGCATGTGGATGCACACCCAGTACCTGTCCATCTTCTCCCCCACCCGCGCACATAAGCAAGCATGTGATCCATACTGCAGAACAGCACTAAAACCTTCCAGGAATATGAGTGTGTAGTGCAGCAGGTATGTGGAGTGTGTAACAAAAAGAAGCTGTGGGCTTTAATACTCTGTACCCTCAGGGAGAAAAATAATGACAATCGCTACGAGGCACAGCCATGCATTCCGGTGCATGATCTCTCTCTCTCTCTCTCTGTTTACAGTCATCTCCTCAAACTGACTGTCTGAATTTGAGTTGAGCCTACGGCCAAGCTGAATGTCTTTGTCAGGAGAAGTTTTGTCCAGCAATATTTTCCATTCTGGAGTGCCAGGGTTTTAAACTTCTCCTGTAGATGAAATCAGTTACGGAAACTGTGTCACTTCTGTAGAAATATGACGTGCATGAGGCATCAAATGCCCAAAAATGAGTAAGACAAAAAAAAAATCAAATTGCATGTCTTGTGGATATGAATCACATAGTAAATTGAAACCATAGCTCCATGTCCCACAAACAAATAACACGCGCCAAGTTAATGAACCCACAAGAAGGTTATAAGAAGCCTCCAAGTAGGGTAACTTTGGCCTGATGTCACTATTAGCCCTACAGAGTTCATTCTAATAGCTTTCATTGCTTAATAATTTCTATAAGATGCTCCAGGAGGGAGCCTCATACATGAATAATGTTTGTGATGAAGTAGGACTGCAATTTCAATTACAACCATCTGAAAACCACCAAAAATAACCACAACATCACTTTGTCATTACACATAAAAACAAGTGTATTGTTCATCTGCTGATTAAATAGAGCTTCATTATCTGTTTGAGTTAAATACATTACTGGTGACTTCACAGCAGTTAAAAGTTTTGAACCACATACACCATTGTGGAAGCTCATCAGCAGCTGGAGCCTCAGAGTTGGGAGTATATGACCAAAATTTAGTAAGATTCACACTGTACCATCACTATACATGTATTGTAATTGAGCGCAACAGTGACCCACTTTTTTATGGACTCCGAAAGTGAATTTCCCATTTATTCTCTCCCCTGACATTTCAGAAAATCCTTTTATGAAGATTTTTGTGTTTTGTAGTTTGTGTTGTCTGTGTGTAGGAAAGTATAGCCTAGTTATCAATATGGAAGTGGTGTGTTCCTGAGTGAAATCACCACTCTCGTAGTTTCTGAAGTTTCACGCTCACTAGCGACCTGACATTCGTGTGTTTAAACATTTCCATGGTAACAGCAACCACCACCAATCAGAGACGTCGCTGTTTCAATTTTGGATTGTGGGTAGAGTAATTCATGATGTTGTGGAAAAGAGCTAAACACTTTTTTATTAAAACCAAGGTTGATATTACACAGACTTGTGGTTTCTACAGGAGCACATACCATCGCTTCACAGTGTCAGAGAATGTATTATTTTGTAATACTGAGTTACTCTGTGATTACCACCCCTAGAGGAGACAAGTTAAAATTTTCTGAGAACACAAAGTTCCTAAATATATTGCTGAAGTGCCAGACACAGCATTGTTTAAGAGACTTAAGCCTAGCAAATTCCTGATTCTGTATTTATATCATTTCTCTTTACAGTAAAAATGCACCTTTTCCCTTCATTAAAATACTAGACCTTATTCCTGATGAATCATTAAGCGGGACAAATAAAGAACAGCTTCAGTTAATAATATTCACACTCACTGGAA
>VUQI01005005.1:27440-43542 GCA_015106735.1 Paratilapia polleni | reverse complement strand
TTATTCTTAGTGAAATGTCCCATGTGTAACCTGCCTGCTGTTAATTAAAAAAATGCTTTTAATTACCATATTTTCTCCATGCTAGAGAGGAACATGTCAACATCCAGTCCAAATGTTTCTAGCATAACACATTAAAGTATTGTGTCAGGAATGCTCCACACTCACACTCACCTCATTGAACATTTAGCAATTGAACACTAACCAAAGAGGTACCACAGAAATAGAGAGAGTACAGGGGAAATCATAGGAAGAGTTGTGTAACAAATGAAAAAACATGTTTAAACCAAGTGTGCTGTCTGACTTTGCAAAGTTGTGTAGGATGGGGGACCTGGAGCTATCCAAGCATCCAGGACAAGCACTCAGGACAGAATATACTAGGCCCTTAATGTGGACATAAACAATGAATAAGAAACACCAAATGTAAACATACCTTTATTTGTTCTCAAGGACAATTCAAAGGGCACCTTTAAGAAATGATTATAGAAGTGCTTGTTACTGAACATATCTAACTGGAAGAGTCTTTTCATATTAATGTAGGTTTGCACTCTGCAGGTGTATTAGAGTAAAAAAATTAAACCAGATCAGTACAGAGTATCAGCATATACTCAATATTCATAAGATTTCAGCATTCAGGTGAAAGTCATTTTATAAAAGTCTCTAATGAATGTTGTGCTTAATTTGCAAGCTCCCGAGCACGCTCTGTAAATGCAGAATAGATTGTTAGTTTGAACTGACTGAAACAAACCGTTTCTCTGTTACTGCAGGCTAAACCATGAATTTACAATAATTGTGCCCACCCAGAGCTTAATTTAGAGACTTGAGACCTGTGGAGGTGATCCAGTGTTTACAGTAAGGCTTTGGAATCTGAACCATGTCAACAAGAGGTCTTTAAATGTTGGGGACATTAGAAACTACAAAACAACAAAGCATGAAGAACCACTGAGTGTATAGTTCCTGTGAACTGAGTCATTTTGTTCTTCGGGGAAATGAGCTGACTTGAGAGTGAGGCAAGCTGGCAACATGCACGGGCCAGAGGCAAAGGACCTACCTTTTCTCCTTGCCTCTTTCTCTGTCTACCAACCACCACTACCATTCCCATCATCTTTTTTTTTTTTTTTACAGTGCTGTTGATTTGGTGTTTTGTATTACGCAATAGTACTGCCCCTCCCATCCTCTAAAACTCAGCCCATTCCCTCTCTCCCATCCCTCTCTCTGCCTCTCTCTCTCTCTCCCTCCTCCCTCACTTGTCCTGATATTAATGACACAGCTATCTGAAGCAGCGGCAGTTCCCCTGCGCTCTTTCCCTCCTGCAGACTGCACTCATACAGACACACACACACACTTAAACCAATAAGATACTGGACACACACTCTTACAAAGAAAATCTGCAGGCACACACAAATACTACTACACTCCAAGTTCATATCAGAGGCAGTCACAGACGCTTTCTCTTTACACACACTTATTTAAAAATCTCACAGAAGAATGAGGACAACTGTGCTTTGCGTTTGTGCTAATCTCCTGCTTACAGCCACCTTGGTGTTGCGAACCAGCCAGGCAGCAGACTTCTCTGTTAACTCTCACCAGCGATGGGACGCTAGAGGAGCCTACCATTTGGGATTTGACTCTGGTACTCCCACCTCGTGCCCCATGAAACTTAGACCCTCGGGCCAGTGTGGGAGCTCCGGGGCAGAAGAGGGGGAGGACTGCCCTTACCAGCTCACTCTGCCTCCCCTCACCATCCAGTTGCCCAAGCAGTTCAGGCTGCTGGAGAAGACGATGAAGGAGCTGCAGAGCCTGAAGGAGGTGGTGAACAAGCTGAAAAGCGGGTGCCAGGAGTGCCGTGGGGCACGGGGCAATGGAGCTTTTGGACATCAGCAAGCAGACCAGGAACAGAGCCAAGACCAGATTCAAAGAGATGCTGGGGAAGAAGTGACAAGGCAGGACATGCAAGATGGATCCAGCCAAGAGGAAAGGAGAGATGAGATAGTTCCTGGAGCTACTGTGGACGGTACTGGAGTGGGGCAGGGTTCAATTTTTGGGAAAACTGCACCGAGCCCAAGCACTATGCAGGAGATGCAGGTAAGAGACAAAGTTAACAGTTATAGGAAAAATGTAGGATTGAACCAAGGAATAAATAATATGTTTGAAAAAACACTTCTCATGACTGATGTCAATTAAGGTAGAGTATTTATTTCAGCACCTTGATCTAAAAGAAATTGGGTAGGTAATAGTTTTGTCTTAGTTCAATCCAGTGTGCATTTTCTACTATGTTGGAGAGCTGTTATGGAGAGCTGTACAAACTGTGAAACTGTGACACTGCACCATTTTCTCTGTTTCCATCAAAACCATGCAAATTGTCAGAAAGCAATCATTAGCAGCCTTGTGAAAGTGTTAAGGACACTGATCAAAAGAAACTGATATGAAACGTGCTTTATGCTTCCAGTCAAATGCACCCAGCTGGAATGCAAACTGATCAGATGTTAAAAGACATGTGAAGTCCTACCTGGCGCCACTCCACCAGGAAAAATTTCTGGTACAATAAACAGGGTGGGAAATCAGAGTTAGACACCAGTGACAGTAAATTTGCTTCTGTCTGGTAAGCTTGTTGACTCTCACAGCCACTTTGGCAGACAGCCAATTGTCACGCAGACCTTGTCTCCATTCTAAAATTCAAACTGGCTGGTAAAACAATGAAGGAGGCTGGTGACTTCAGTAATCCGCCTGCTTTGTAGTCTGCGCCAAAAATAATTTCCTTCACCCTTGCTCTGGCCTTCCTCAGGTGAAGCTGAATAGGATGTCAGCCAGTCTGCGCAATGCCAGGAGCCAGATCTCAGCTCTGCAGGGTCGTCTGGAGGGGCTCAACCTCCTTAACATGGAGAACGTGCAGGCTTTAGTGGACAGACGGGTGGAGAATATCACTGGAGTGGTCAACAAGCTCAGCTCCACCTGCACCACCCAATGTCCAGCACAGAACAGCCCTCAATGTAAGCCTGCTTTTACTAAGATAATTACCAAACTATTCTCTACTTTGAATCCTCTAATCCTTTGGTCCTGTTATTTTTGCTCTGATTTTCTGCTCTGCCCTCTCCATCTTCTCAGAAACAAGGGCTTTCAGTTAAAAGAGAATGTGTTTTCCGTTATGTTTTATTCTGTTATATCTTTGCTATTTCATAGCTGTCTCTCCTCTTCTGTTCCTCTCATGTATTTCTGTAGTCCTTCTGAGCATGATCAAGAGTCCACTCCTCTATTTTTCATTTCCTAAAAACTCACCATAAATGTTGTTATACTAATGAAACTCCGTCAACAAAATAAGTTTAGCAGATTGTTGCTGTGAGGTGAATTTTCTGGCATGTATCCAATTTTCTAGAATGTATCCAATCATTCCTAAGTGGACATCATACTCAACTTCAAAAATAATCAAAGCCTGGGTGTTTACTTTCCCCAACAAGACCTTTCTTTCTGGGAAATGAAAAGTGAAAATCTTCCAGGTTGCCAATGACCTTGTCAGCTGCACACACTGGTTTGTTGTAACATGTCTTCTCCATTACCAATATGAAGAATATTATATATTTAGGTGCAGTCCCGATTTGACTGGAATGGAAATGGAATTTTCCATCACCTTAATGCATACCAAAAGGTTACCATATCCATTACATTACTGTAGCAGAGCAGTCGGTTCAGTGTAGCCGGCGCACAAATGGACAGAGTAAAATAGCTTTAAGTTGAGTACGTACTGTACTGGAGTGAAGCAATAGGACTTGGTTCAAAGTGAGAATTCACTTTTCCTCTTATATAACTAAGTGAAGTAACCCTTCACTACTTTCCATACGCAGAAACTCAAAAAGGGAAGAGAGAAAAAGACACATACTTGGAACTAGGAATGCACACATTGTGAAATTCTGGGCCGATCGTCATTGAAATGTTTTAAACTCTTTCGGGAATTCATCACACTGTCTTTGAACAATTAACCAGCACAAAACTGATATGACACAAGCCAGAACTGGCCAATATCAATATTTGGCAGATAAATCAGTGCTTCTCTACTTCAAAGTCTTATAAACATTTAAAGAAGCTTGTGATATTGTCTCTAAAAGTTGTGGGGATTGCAGACTAGCTAAGCATAACAAATATCCCAGTTTATAGTGATATACAAGCTCTTTTGGATGAGAGCACAGTAAATATGCAGGGCACTTTTCAGTCAAAACGTGAATAATATCTGATACTTCACATATGAATGTGACACTATATTGGAGCTTTTATGTGGAAAACAGATGTGAGCCTTTTTCTAAGCAGATTAGCTGGAACAGTGGTGTGAAGGGAATCCCATCCCTTTCTCTTCTGTTTGTGTCTCCGACTTGCCTCTTTCTCCTTCAAACTCTCCTTCAGTTCCTATCATTTTTTTCCTCCCTTATGCATTTATCCTCAAACTATCTACGCCCCTCTTCTCATTTCTCCCCATGTTTCATTTTTTTCTCTTGCCCTTACTCTTACTGTCTGAGCCTCTTTAATTCTCTTTCCCGGTCCTTTCCCTCTGCCTCCCTCCCTACCTCCTCTGGAGGTCATGCTCTTGAATGCTCATTACTGCATAAAAAGACAAGCTCTCATTATCTCTTGCCAATACCACAAGTAATAATGAAGGCGGCTTTCCTGACACTACAGTAGTCACGGATAGCACCCAGGGTCAGTAACACTTGTCTTTGTACATCAATCGGTTTTGTTCAGGTCAAGAACTGGCTAAGTGTTCGGCTTCAAGTTAGGAATCTGTGCCTAATGGTGTCTGAATTCCATCCAAATGTAGCAGAAAAGAAGCAGCTGTTGTTACTGAGGAAAGTGACCAATATGTTGTGATAAGGTGTTTCACAACATCAGCATACATGATGTTGTAATTGGTGTTTCACTCAAATTAGATGTCTTAATTAAAACTTGCTCAAAGAATTGCTAAACTTTCATCTTTTAGGATTTTTTTTCTGAAAAACTGAATAGTTCCATGTTAGAACCAGATGCTGATTATGTTCCTCCACTAGCTCTTAACAGTCAGAGTAAAATGGACTTCCACTGATAAGAGGTTTCTGGTTATTTATCACAATGTCAAAAGTGTTTAGTGAAGCAAATTGGTACTGTGACTTCTGAATAAACTATCTGGCTTTTAAACTAAAGCAAGTAGACTGAAAGTAAACACTTGAAAGGTTTTTAGAAGATGTCATGCAGGAGTTGTGTCAAGAATGTGGATCCTTCAGTTGAGTATGTATGAACCACAGTGGTACTGCTCATTAGGCTACACTCCAGTTAAACTACTCTATTGGTTCCCTTAGTTATGCTGCAATAGGCCTAGGCTGCTGGGGGCTTCCCATGATGCACTGAGCGTTTCTTCTTCACTCACCTCTCTTCACTCTCCATGTGTTTATACAACACTATTGTACTATTTCATCATTAGTTATTATTAAACTCTGGCTATCTCCCGAAGTGTGTCTTTTGTCCTGTCTCCCTCTGCTCCCTTCTGTTTCCCCTCACCCCCCAACCGGTCACGGCAGATGGCTGTCCCTCCCTGAGCCGGTTCTGCCAGAGGTTTCTTCCTGTTACAAGGGAGTTTTTCCTTCCCACTGTCGCCAAGTGCTTGCTCATAGGGGGTTGTCTAACTGTTGGGGTTTTCTCTCTAATACTGTACGGTCTTTGCCCCACGATATAAAGTGCCTTGAGGTGACTGTTGTTGAGATTTGGTGCTATATAAATCAAATTGAATTGAATTGAATTGGTTAAAAATGGCATTTTTGGTTACTTAAAAATAGGTGAAGGACTTTTATACAAACTATAGTGAAAATTAAAAAATACCAGCTTTATGAGGACCATAATACCCATCCACAGTATCCAAATCATTTAACCCAATGTAGAATTGCAATTTCACCATCAATAGGGAGTAAAAGCACATTTGTCAAGATGCTGTTATCACTCAAAGTGCTCTAAGCATTCATTTTCATTCCTTTTGCCAATTTCCATATTTGCAGCCAGCACTGATCTTCACTTTCACTCCTGCAGGAAGGGCAGAAATTCACATCCCTGTTCAGCTACATTAACTCAATCATACAAAATGAGAATGGATGCCCAGTCTTCTGTCAAGAACTCCTGGTTTACAAATGTGGTGACAAGCAACTTCATAAAGGAAATTTGTTTTCTTTTTGATGAGTTTCTTTGCATCAAAACTGAAGTGGTATTAGCAGTATTTACTTTAAATTGTTCTGTGAAGAAAGATTATGCTATCACTTTCAATACACATTTCCTCAGTTGTCATAAGGCATACTTCTTGATAATAGTTGTCTTCCTTTCACGAGAATCACTTGTCTGGTCTGAAGTCAAATAGACAGAGTGTCAAGAGTCAAGTCAATCTGTCAAGACATCATCTATAAAAAGCATGTCAGTGAATATGCCATGGGACTCATCAGCTTAAGTCAGTCAACTTGTCAGTCAAACAAGTCAGTAAGAAAGAAGAAAACAAAACAATCAGCCCTAGAAAAGTTGTTTGAATTTTCCCCTCACAACAAAATTACATACCAGTCTCTCACAGTTTCAAAAAAACGAATTGTCTGATTTCACACTGCTGTGGGATTTGGGGAAAATCATGATGTGGGCTAAAATTACTCCTTTGTTCAGGTTAGGGGACCTTCATTGTCATGGTTAATATAGTAACTTGGGCAGCAGTCATGGTAACACTATTTCTCTGCTGTACACAAACAACTCATAAATGTGTACATCCCCTAGTGTCCTTTGAGTGTACACATACACTGTTTCGGGGCATTTTCCAAAATGACTGATGCTACTTTCCTTGCGAAGACAGTCCCAGAACAATTAGCTATTAATTTGACTCAACAGTCAGACAAACTGCCCATCAGCCAACAGTCCTTTTAGGAACCAGTAAGTGGCTGATATTAAAGTTATTTAGGTCAGGCACATTGCCAGAGGTACTGAGATGGAGATGGCTCTTGTCTGCCTAGGGACACTGGCTACCCAGTCAGATAGATGGGGACAAATGGAGAAGAAGATGTGAAGTGGAGACACTGCAGTCAGATGCTGAAAGTGAGCGTGACAGTGAAAGAATTTACGGGTCAATACTTTTGTTGTTCAAATGCCGACCGAGCTGTTAAGGTGACAAGGACACATTTCAACCTCACAATCAACTCCCATATGGAGTGATTTACCATCTACAGCTATTTTCCACTTGAAGTGTTCAAGTGTAATGTTGTCAGAAAACAAAGTAGTTTATTTAGTACCCAAAATAAATGCATGGTGCTGTTACTGTGTGCTCCATCTACTAGTTAGTTTTTCTTTAAATCAGAAATACAACAATCCAAAGTAGCATACCTATACCTATACTCAGTACTGGTACTCCCTACCCCAGCACTATCACAATCTTCTACACCCCTAGACAGATTTAACTGTATGAGAACACTATATCATCAATGGAGTACATCTAATACTCAAAAGGGCTCCACATGCTGCCTGCCCAGTGTCAGGACAATTTAGACCCAAGGTGCCAGTGTGCAGGGAGGGGGTATGCCCCTCTAATCCAGTTTTACACTTTCCCACGTTTTGACAAGACTGCTCCATTCAGTTCCAAAATGCTAACTGACAGCAGCCATTGGACCTTGGTTTTGGATTGATTCTGTGGCCTGCAGTGCAACATAAGGGACAGGAGCAAGAGGCAGATGAATAAGTGGCCAGGTATACAAAAAGAACCGGGGGGGCTGTGGTGAAGATTGGTTTAGATTAGATTTGGTATTTGTCCCCTGGCAGTGGCTGCTGTCCACTGATTCTGAATACTACATATCAGATGTATCTATATACCTATTTATCAGATATGCAAAGATATTTGGTGAAACAGATGGTTTTAAGGTCAACTTGCTGAAATTTCATTTGATACACAGAAATGATTATGCTAAGTCACGGGAAAGTGTCGGATAGCCAAAAGAATGTGGTGTACTGTTTTGTGTTTGAATACATTCCCCTGAAATTAAGGCAGGAATGAGAACTTCCACACTGAATTTGCCACTAACCTGTCTCATTTTCTTCTCTCCAGTGTTCCTCAGCCTCAGGGCCTGTTTCTATTACAGTCTCAGGGAACAATGCCAGACCAAAGTGAAAATATTACTGAATATCATCCAGAAACATCTGCTTAAAATTGCCCTCTCTTCTTTCTTTCTTACTGCCACCCATGCAGTCATCTTAGCCCCTCGGGACTGTTCAGACTACAATGTGTTGGAAGTGAGGAAGAACGGCGTATATCGTGTGACTCCTGATGCCCGCAATGGGACATTTGAGGTATTCTGTGACATGGAGTCCTTCGGAGGTGGTTGGACTGTGATACAGCAACGGGTCAATGGGTCTGTCAGCTTCAATCGCACCTGGGCAGAGTACAAGAAAGGCTTTGGGAACCTCAGGTTAGTTATTTTCTTCATCTCCCCCCCAGAAATGGGTATTCCTCTGATGATTTAGCCCCTAAAGGAAACAAGCAGTGGGTTCCACAGTACCGGATATCAGGATAACGGATAATTTGTATCCGGGCAAAGCCCTCCTGGGGCCTGTACTACGAAGCATGTTCAGCATACCCAGGATTCTTTTCCTTATATGGCATCACTTACCCAAACATCAGCAATCAGCCTGTAAAGTGCTGTAAAGTAGTATAGTACCAAAAACACTATGAAATGCCTATGTGGTTTAAGCACTTTGGTCAGTAAGACTAGAAAAATGCTTCTTTATTAATAAAGTTTTGCCTGTATGAAGCCAGGAAGGAAAGCTGACAAAAATGCCCGCTGTGTAAGTTAATGGACCTATCAGTATCACAGAGTATTCCATTAAATTAATGTTTAGATGTGTGCACTACAGTTTTTGCCTTATTCTTTCTCCTGCAGCCCCAGTGATGTTTAACGATCTGAGAGCCCTGTTCGCTGTTTTAGGATCATACATTAAGGCTTGTAGAACAATAAAATTGTTTCAAAATTGCCTGTAGCGAACAGGGACAAAAAAAAACAAAAAATCAAGCAATAAAGTTACTTCTAAGAATCAATATTTATCACTGAGGGTCATCAGGGAAAGAAAAAGAACTTACAGAACAACCTGCTCTGAAGCTGATTAGGTCTGCAACATAAGTTACCATGGCGATGGTAAGAGGGGAATGACCTTCATAATACTGAAAATGCTACTTTGATAAGCCCAAAAACTGCTTCGTTGTACAGGCCTCTGTTCCATGCATCAGTCACTGTTTACAGTCTGACTTGTGTATAAAGATTTTTTAAAAAGCCAATAAAAAGCTTTATCTACAGTGCATGGTGCTCACATGTGAAACAAACAAACAAAACAAAACAAAAAAAAAAGAAGCAACATATCCAAAAAAAAAAAGTTCTTAGAATTAAACTGCACCACACGTCATGTGTATAAGTGAAGCCTTAAGCGAATGAGAGCAAGGTTCTTTGTTCACAGAGAAGCTTCAAAGTTTACACTGCTGGGTTGCAACCAAAGTCCTTACATAATGTCTCTGGTTGCAACTGCAACATCTGACTCAGTTTTCTGAGTCAGATGTTGCAGTTTTTTCTGTGTTGAGTCCACCTGGCTCCCGGTAATGCCTTTAATGTCAAGTGACATGCTGATGTTAAGCAGTGCCAGCAAAGGTCAGTCAGCATTTTTAACCAGTATGCACTGTCCATCTTGCATCATGTTAAGTCAGTGCTGCCCAGCACTGCATTATGAGAATCAGAAAATGACTATTTTCTGATCCTCATTATACTAGAACCTACCACCTGCTCAGCTAACCAGTTGTGAGCTACAAAGTTTTAAAGAATACATAATAACAAACAAACTATTAGTTCATTTTTTTTCTCTTACTCATAGGAAACAGTTTATCTATACTGCAGGCACCACTGCACTTTCATCAGTGAATCAGCGTTAATTTAATGTCATTTGCTACAGAACACTTCTACCCCTCCTCCCACAACTCGAGAGAGCCCAATCCCTCAGTGCTTAGAGGAGCTAATGATACACACCTGTTGTCTATATCACTGTTTGTTCAACACCTGTTTTCATTATCACTGATTGATTATCGCGCCTAAAACTAAGTGCTTTTTTAAAAACACAGCTTTTTCTGTCTGTTTTAGTCTTTTGTTCACATATAAACACAGTGACTTTGCCATTTTGTAGTGCTGTCCGAATGTACAGGGAGTATTGGTATACCCTGTATAGTGCTTTCAAAGTATCCTAACGGCCTCACTAATAGTGTAAAAGCCCAAGCACTACATACCATCATGCACTGTGCTGAAGTAAAAAAGACAGATGGATGAGATGAAAGAAAGTAGCACATCACTACACAAACTGCCACAAAGTATTTGTATTCCTTAATTCATTAATGAGAAATTACACTCTGTGTAATGGATTTATCTGAACTATGCATATTATTAGTCACTTATCTAGCTGATGTTGATCTGTTCTGTTTGATTTGTGTGACAGCAAGGATGGAATTACTAACAAGATAGAGAGAATTACCCAAATATTATCCAAAAGTGTTTTTTCATTTTGTTGATGAGCTCACTATTTAGTTCTCTACATAAAACTCCTTATACAGGGAGTAGAGGGTAGTCAATGATTTCGGATACAAAAACAAAATTTTTGGTTCATGACATCAGGCCAACATGGCTTTATGGCTTTGAGGTTAGGGTAATATCGTCTGTTGGTCTGGCATGCTCTTAACTGCCATTCAATACATATTTTTGTCTTTTCATGTAGACTTTATTTACTTACTTAGAAAAGGAAGGAGTAAAAGCCCCATTTTAAAAAGAAAACCCATGCACATGTGGAATAGGCCTAAGGAAATATAGATGACCACAGTATATCTGACCCCTTTCAAAAGATCAGATCCTAAACTTGCAGATTTGAACTCATTATTTGAAATAACCTTCTTGATAACTATGTCTGAAGATCTATCATTTCCTCCCACTAGTCCCCATTCATTTTTCTCTGTCACACTACTCTCCCCTTGCACCTCCTTTATTTTCCTGTCGTAGGATACATGCATTTTGTTTAAATAACCATTTTCACTTTCTAACCCCGTACATGAGCTTCATATTACAGTATGCCTCATTTTGTTCTTTTATATTCCCTCATCCCTCTACCGTCTTCTATCCTGCAGAGGTGAGTTCTGGCTGGGCAATGACCATATCCATTTGCTGACAAAAGCAAAAGATATGATTCTGCGTATCGAACTAGAGGACTTTGAGGGTGTCCGGGAGTATGCAAAGTACGACCAGTTCTATGTGGCCAATGAGTTCCTACGCTACCGGCTGTCTGTCAGTGGATACAGGTACAGCGTTCATTTCTGTACATTTTTAAATCTCACGTGCTGCTAGTACATCTAAAACTGGAACACCAATCTGATATATCTGATATGTCTCATTACAGTGGAACAGCTGGGAACGCCCTCAGCTTCAACAAGCACTTCAACCATGACCAAAAGTTCTTCTCCACACCCGACCGCGACAACGACCTGTACCCGTCTGGAAACTGCGGCGCTTATTACAGCTCCGGCTGGTGGTTCGACGCCTGCATGTCAGCCAACCTCAACGGGAAGTACTATCACAAGAGGTACAAGGGAGTCAGGAACGGGATCTTCTGGGGAACGTGGCACAACATGTCGACAGAGTACTACCCCACCAACTACAGGCAGGCCTTCAAAACTGTCAAGATGATGATACGGCCCAAGAACTATGCTCCTTAAGAGGACAGGTAAATAATTGTGAGAACAGTCATGCAGAGAAAGAAAATGGAAGAACAAGTACATAAGGACTCTCGCACGCATACACTCATGAGTAGTCATGCATTTGAACACATTTACACATGCGTACGTGTACACTGATAAGATTATAGGCAGTTTGAATGCATTAATAATAACAATAATTGTGAAAAATTTAAGTGTGCTATCACTTTTTCCCACTCTAGTGAGTGTGGCCTTCAAAATGTTTGATTAAAATGATGATAATAAAGGACAATGGACTATGAACGATGATGGACTAATTAAAAAAACTCCAGTGTAGTGTAAAGGCCAGCTTCCTACATGGCCCATAACATTATACGGAGGGTTACCATGAGAGATTTTTCATTGGTCTTTGACGTTATTTTTTTTTTCCTCTTTCTGTCCTGCTGCCTCCTGCTATAAACCCAGCTGAGAAACACAGCACAGCACATATGAGTAGTAAAAACTAATGAGCTATCACTTTCTCTGCTGTAAATGATTTTATAATTAACAGCAGCCACCCAAGTGAGGTATACGAGAGCTGATGATACAGTTTTGAGTGGGCCTGATAATCATTATGAAAGACTTCAAGCTGGAGAATCAAACTGTTAGAAAAATTACACAGTAATAAATTTATAGCTTTACACGGCTCTTCTCTGGCATTTATGTCATTGCAGAGGCAGTTTGCTGATTTATCATTATCCTCTACTATAGAAGACATCCCAATATAAATATGCAGCATATGATAAATTTCTGTTGAGTAATGTATGTATGTGCATTCTGCATTACTGATGTTTTGCTAAATTCTTCTTGAGAGCAGCCATGAAGCAGGACACTGCTGTGAAGGAAAACT
Organism: Paratilapia polleni; assembly: GCA_015106735.1. Taxonomy (NCBI): domain Eukaryota; kingdom Metazoa; phylum Chordata; class Actinopteri; order Cichliformes; family Cichlidae; genus Paratilapia; species Paratilapia polleni. The sequence goes on along the minus strand of VUQI01005005.1, from coordinate 30,919 downwards.
GTTTTTCCAACCTTTATCTCTGGGTGCACTGAACTACTGCACATTTCTCTGTGCCATATCTGTAAAATTCTTCACTTGTACAATACTGCTATCTAATGTTAGGAAACTGTATAGCACCATTTAATCCATTTTATACACACTGTGAATGAGAAGGATTGGGGAAAGAAATGCTTCACTATAGGGATGTGTACAGTATTTATTTTACTTTGTGAGGCATGATAGCTTTTATATAATACAACGGTCATGCAGTACAAAGGCTAATTGTTGTTGATATTTGAGCAACGACAAGGACTGGGCATAATTGTGACCATTCATAGCAAATATCTGTGTAATTGAAATTCATTGTGTGTATCATATTGATTTTTTCATAGTCAACTGTCATACCAAAAGATATGCACTTTTTATATTGGAAAAAAAATAAAGTTAAAATTCCATGGCTGTGTTGTATCTGTATCAGACCATCTGGTCATTGCCCAGCCAGAACTCACCTCTGTATCTTGTGTATCTGAACCACCTTTCAATGAATGACAAGTTTTCGCATGAGTATTTTTGAAAGTGTCTGCGGTCTAGTATCCAAGGCTGAATGAGGCCTGTAAAAATGCAGGACGAGTTGCTGCATGCCCATAATAAATGGGTTTATGAGGTGTTGACCCAATAAAGCCACTGAATAAAAGGCAGATTTCATATCAACTTCACAGAAGATAAATTATAAAACTGTGGGACTGTGACTTTAATGTCTGTTTACTGTCTGTGATGATCAAGTTAATAAAAAAGTGTTCATTCACAGGATGGTTTCAAGTCCTAAGTATTCACTTTTTTAAATTTAATGTTTATGGCAAACAGTGTAAGGCACAACGTGCATGTGCAGGACCTTAACATCAGCAATTTAGCTGCAAAAGAAATTGATGAAACAATGTTCCTCAACATTAGCCATGTGCAAATACATGCATAATTTTTTTTTACTGCATGCACTGATAATATTTTCTGATGTCTGGAGTCATGAGGGTTAATGGTGTTACTTCAACTGTCAAACAGGATGTTTATCTTTCTTAAGACACTTCCAAAATGCCATTCACAAAATTATAACATCATAACAATGCCCATGAGTCGTACCTCATCTACGCACTGGAAAGCAAGACTAGCAGAGACATCAGTGCAAGCAGAGGGCTGTTTTTCTGGGAGCGAAGCATCAGGTGCAATGGCCACTAGAGGGGTGTCTTCCTCCATTCCCTTATCCTCCTCTTTTTCTTCTACCTCAGCTTCTGTGCTCTGAGGCTTGCATTCCATCTTCTCCTCAGACAGATTCACTAATGAATGGATCAAAACATTAGAAGAACACTAAACAGACATTAACAACAATGACAACCATCTATGTGGGATAAGAATCCTAAAATATGTAAATATTTGTTACACCAAAGTCGTGGTACAGTTTCAACACTCATAGCTGAATTTAAGGGGCCTTCCCATGGCTATTAATAAGTCTTAATATGATAATATACAGAGTATATGCAAAGTACACAGAATTAGAATCAATTATATATGCAAAACGTCGCTTGTATTCTGAAGGAGTTAAGGCGGAAGCATATTCCTGGCAGAAATCAAAAACAAGAAATATTTTGTAGATATAAATCACACAAAGCCATTTTTGAACTGTTTTAAATTTTTATTACTATGTGCGTCACATAGAAAGCGCACTTACTCGTAAAAGACAACAGACCAAATTAAACAGCTTACTGTCTGCAACAATTCGTGCTAATTAACTAGCTTAGTTCTTCGTTGTTTTTGGACGTCTGAACTCTCTGTTATAGCACATGAGAAGACCATAAAGGCAAAAACGGATCTAAATTGCCACAAATAGTTGAATCTTCTATGAGAATTCTCCATTTGTATGTATACAGTTTAACGCGTGTTTTCATATTGCTAAAAACAATAGGTGTTGCCCACTTATATACAAATATACACAGCATATACAAAAGCTACTTGTTAGCTACAAGTGCTTCGTTTTTCGGTGTTTGTCTACTAAACGAGGAAACACACATTTCTTACTGTTGAATATCTTGAGTCTTCACAAGCCTCTGTAAGAATTCAGTCCCTTTAATCCCTCGCACAAAACTACAAAATCATACGCGTTTAAATAGTTTAACAGCTAATCTAAGAAAAACCCAATCACAGACTTTCCACTCTCGTGGCGTGTTTTGGTTACCATAACAACCACGTCATACGTCCCCTTTAATGTAAGGAGCAATCCTTCAGTTTTCACCTATATTTAAACTAATATTTAAACTATATTTATTTGTTGCTACTTATGCTTTTTTGTTTGCTTGTTTTGTATTATTAAGGATTAAGGATTTCATTCAATCCTAGAGTTAAAAAAGTTATTTTACATTTGCAGTGACTCTCCAGGAGATGACGCTAAACTGCAGGCTAATTAAGCGTAGGCTTGTCTCATAGCGCATAATTAGCATGTGTCATGAATTGGCCCCATGGCAGAGCATCAAAGGCCAGCTGGCTGAATACACCGAATGGGTGAAAACCTTAAAATGAAATACAAGGTGAAAGATGGTGATGAGGCAACGCCACTGTTCTCCCGTTACTTTCTTTCCCACAGTGCACTGTGGGAGGTGGCATGACCCATAACTCATTCCCGGTAACAGCTGCGGAGATGTGTTGTCTCAGCAGTATACAGTATGTGCCTGTTCATGCTAGTATGTGATCCCTTCAAGATGTTCCATTAAGACAGCACATGATCTGAGCGGCTGTGGCTCAGGAGGTAGAGCGAGTTGTCTACTAATCGGAAGGCTAGTGGTTCGATCCCTGGCTCCCCTAACCTGCATGCCGAAGTATCCTTGGGCAAGATACTGAACCCCACGTTGCCCCCGATGCATGTGTGAATGTTAGTACTTAGCACTTAAGTGTAGATAAAAGTGCTGTATGAATGTACATATGACTGGGTGAATGTGGCACGTAGTTAAAGCGCTTTGAGTACACAGAATCTGAGTAGAAAAGCGCTATATAAGTACCAGTCCATTTACCATTCTTCTATCTACGATGGTACATGGCGTGCAGGGGCCTGTCCTACCATGATAGTTCCTGTTCTTGCTCCTCTTCTTTCTCGGGTTTTTGCTGCCTGAGGTATTCACTAAGCACATGGTCAGTTTTGGATCTTTGTTGTTTCATCCTGGATAGTGGTTCTGACACTCACTAGTCCTCGGCCTCCTTCCTTCCACTTAATTCAATTCAATTTTATTTTATTTATATAGCGCCAAATCACAACAACAGTCGCCTCAAGGCGCTTTATATTTTAGGGTAAAGACCCTACAATATTAGACAGAAAACCCCAACAATCAGACGACCCCCTATGAGCAAGCACTTGGCAACAGTGGGAAGGAAAAACTCCCTTTTAACAGGAAGAAACCTCCGGCAGAACCAGGCTCAGGGAGGGGCAGCCGTCTGCGGTGACCGGTTGGGGGTGAGGAGAA
>VUQI01004998.1:7537-22568 GCA_015106735.1 Paratilapia polleni | reverse complement strand
TGGAGGAATTACATCCTTAAACTTAGTTACAGCACTTTCAGAAAGACATCTACTGTAATAAAATTTATTCCCGACTGCAGTGTAATCCATTATTGTAAATTCAAAAGTTACTAAGAAATGATCAGATAAAAGAGGGTTTTCAGGGAATGCAGTTAAATGTTCAAATACAGTTAAATGTTCAAAACACACACATATATATATATATATATATATATATATAAATGTGTGTGACAGAAAATAAGTTAAAGCATGATTACTCCCCTTTACATAAAGAGGCACAAACATATCCATACAAGTTTTTGAGGGTGCTGGTGCCCACATGCTGCTGTATTCTTTCATTTTCTTTAGTTCAGTACTGGCTTTGTTACAATACAAATGAAATTTAATTTAGATTAAATTCTTCCTTATTGCTCTTGCAGTGTGTACATTGTATACTGAACACTGTTTGTGTCATCTTCAATCCCAGTGTAAGTCCTTTTAATGCCCAGACCTCATGCTTATACACCAGTCAGCTGCAACATTAAAGCCACTGACAGGTGAAGTGAATAACACTGACCTTCCCATTACAGTGCAATGTTCTTCCAGATAAACCATTTGGTTTGGTTTGGCAGTCTGCCCCATCAGGACAGTGCACCCTGCCATACAGTGAAACTGCCAGCTTAGGAACAGCTCTGACCTGGTATGTGGCAGAGCCAAACAGCAACTTCCTGAGCTGAAAACTAAAGATGCAGTTCCACATGTCCATGTGAGGCTGGCTCCAAAAGTGACTCAGTCCCCACAGACTCCCATGTTGAAATGTCCAACTTTAAGCATGGCTGCTAGGTGACCCACTTCTGTGTCGACTCACTGAATTGGACTGTTGGTTTGTGCTGTTGGTGCCTTTTCGAGGGTTTTTATAGAATTATTTGATAAACAGTATGTCCTGCTGTGTGGTACAGAAAGCCCAAGAAGTCTATACTCCAGTTTTGGTGAGTGTACTCAAAGTAAATTTTGATGCTTAAACTCTTTGTTATGTCATTTATGACTTTTATAAGTAAAGACTCTAAATACTTGTTGTTCAATATTCGTTATGAGGGCACAGCGCCACACACTACCCTGAAAATCAAACCCAGTGTTTTTTACACCAGTTGACTGAACTGCATTTATTTCTGGTCAAAATATCTGATTTCCTGAGGGCCTTGTTCTTGGTCCCTGCCATGCCACCCTATTTAAAAATATATCCTGGAAAAGCCCTTAAAGTGTGCCAAAAAAACTTTCCCCATACAATTACAGAAACAAGCAGCGTGGACAAATGGTTACATGGTTTCATTCTGTTAATACCAAAGTCATAAGGCCACCTGTCTAGTTTTGGTGACCATATGCCCATAAAGCCTCAGGACATGGTCTTCTGATGTTGTAGCCCTTCCGCCTCAAAGGTATCTGCATAATTTTTTGCTTTCCACTGCTGTTGGCTGATTGGAGAATTGCATAAATAAGCAGATATTCCCAATACAAAGCCCAGTCAGTGTACTGTATATACATAACAGCTGGAAATGTGGAAATTTAAAACATATCATGTTACCTAATACTGAATGTCCTGGTTTGACTTTCAGACTATAGGTACAGCTGCCTGCTAAATGACTTTGCTCGCGTATTGCAACATTTTGGTTAAAGAAAGTCTTCTTTTCTTTTGCATTGGACTGTAAAATTGTAAATTTGCAAATTGCAAACATGTGTTAGTCATTAAATCTCCCAACAGTTTACATATGTGTGTGAATTCCTTCCAGCAGAAAGTCTGTGTTTCTTAAGACCTAGCTATAATTTACTGTAATGTTGTGTTGTGGTGTTTCATTTTTCATTTTTGGCCATTAGATGACTCCCATAGCCTGAAAAATACCTCCTTAATTGCTGTAGTTAACATACATAGTTACAAAATCTGCAGCCACTAAACAAATACACACTCATCCCCTTAATTTATCTGTGTTTTTCTCCCCAATTCTTACTAAGTAATTGAACCACTGATTTCTAGTAACACAGCAAACATTTAAATGATTGGGTTTGTTGTTCATGTGTAGCCATGTAACATTAGCTTATTTCACTTACTCACTGGAAACATTTACAAAAGACACATTGTGGCCCACCATGAAAAGGCAATCAGAGCAGAGTTCATGTGAAGCACGTCTTGATGCTAAGTTTTTAAAAACACTACAGTCCATGAGCTCATGGTGTCTTGGACACCAGATGTTTGAACACTTCAGAAAATAATCACTCTCAGCCAACTGAGATTTCAGTGTGGACACTAAGCTTAGGATCAGGACTTTTGCAGAGTGAGTAATCCAAACCATGCAGCAACATAAAAATGATTATGCCATATCTAGCAAAACTGGTGGACCCAAACATAGACACGAGACTCAAAAGGCATGTTTAACAGATTTAGTTACAAAGTCAGAGTAAAGCAAGGAACTGAGCTCCCAAGGTGAGACTGAGAGGAAGGCACAGGTGAGTATGGAGGTAAGTGGATTAGGGGTTTGGGCTGAGAGGGGTTTCCTTTGGCAGGTAGAGTATTGGAGGAAAGAGGAATCCATCCAGAGGTTGTGCTGGGGATCTGAGACAAGGAGACAAGAGTCTTTTATGTAAATAATCAAATTTCAATCACACCAGTGCTAAATACAGTCTGAGCTGGTAAGCAGAGGTAATGAAGTGATGAGATGCAGGTGTTGTCAGCCAGGAACAGCTGGGCTGGTTAGAGGACATGCCTCCTCTCCTGGAAGAACTCATGAGACTGATGTAGATTTCAGGTCAGAAAAGTGAAGCCAACATGCGAATGTCTTAAACCTGACTGCTTTCTAATGGCCAGCAGGGGGCGACTCCTCTGGTTACAAAAAGATTTCCAGTCATATAGAAGTCTACAGGAAAATGGCCCTCGGCTCAGTCTCTCAGCTCACTCTGAGTTCATGAGCTCAGTTGCTAGGCTTAATGAATAAAACATGCAGTTCATTTTGTAAAATATGGTTATTATAAGAGTCAGGAGAATAAAACAGGGTATACCAACTTGGTTAACAACTTGACGATTGCATGTCTGTGAGTGTGCAGTGTCCCTCAGTTTCTCTGTCAGATCCCCCCCGTCAGTCCGACTCGGACTGACTGCAATCACTCTCAGACAGATTGGTAAAGGTTTGCAAATAATTGCCATCTAATTTATAAATGCAGACAGATTGCCAACACATTGCAATCAATCTGAGTTAGTTTGCATCGATGAGTGCAACTCGTCTGCGATGCATCTCTTTGGAGTAGGGAACTCGACTCAATTGGTTGCCAGCTGGTTTTACTCTGGTTATACTCCTATAAAAAAGCAAGGTTGCCAAGTGCCTATGTCATTTAGCAGTTAAGTTGCCGTCTTGCATCGACTATGTCACTATTTGTGGAGGAATTTCTGTTTCAAATCTGTGAGGTTCTGGCTGAACTCTGAATGTAAGTAGTTAATGTGAATTTCTGTGTATTTAGACGGTAACAGATTTGTGATTTTCAGCAATTTATCACAGTTAATTGCTGTATTATCACAAACAGATTGCCTGATGAGACTGATTCTGTCTTACCGCTGTTTTATCTCCACCTTGATGCACCAAAGTCCTTGCGAGTGGTCGCAGACCTGGTCCCTGTCTTTGAAGCAACCATTTCAAAGGCAACAAAATCAGAAGTTAACTGCGCATGGTCGCAATATGGTCGTGCCACAGTCTCCTACCACTGTTTTCCCTACTGTGACTGTAGCATGACCTCAATTTTGCACATGGGTCAGTGCAACAACATGATTGACTCCTATGTTTCCAGATTCAATTGTTGATTTTCCCTTTGAGTGCTATTGATGGTCCAAAATTTAATTCTGGATTATTTCAACCTGGCATATTTCGCCATTAATTTGTCTAAAAAATTATTAAAATAATCTCGAGTTATCCTTTCATGTGGAGGCAGCATTTTACTGATGTAGTTATTTGAAGTTGAGCTACTTCTAACTGGCAATGTACTTTGCAGGAGTGCATCATATTTTTTAATATGTAAATCTATACCTAAAAAGAAAGTAAGAAAGCCACAGTACACCCGCCTACAAAGACACCACATCACTGAATGTTCATACAGAAGTGAAAATGAAGATTTAAATTCTCTCTCAGCAGATTTCATACCAGCGTGCTGCCAGCAGCCAGTTTGGCAGGTGAAACGTTCATGCTGTTGTGCTCAAACCGCTGCAGACTGAAAACGAATTCTTCCCCTGCAGGCTTATGTAACTTAATGCAGTGTAATCATTTCCAATTCAGTAACTTCACCACATAAATCATTAGTGACTCTCCTTCCAGCCAGCCTGAGCTTTTCAGACCACGTCTGAGCTGCCGCACAATGAATCACTTCTCTGAGGCTGACGTGTTCTCTGTCCGAAAGCTTCTTTTCTTTGGAGGAGATCTTGATGAGGAGGTCAGCGCTGCTGCTACATGTCGGATCCATTGTGTTCTTTGGTCAAATGTTCTCAGGAAACATGAAGGAAAAGAACCTCTGCGCTCCGTTTATATAAGGAAATCATAAATGTTTCATTTGATCTCAATGTGGAGGGCAGCTATAGTGTACTTCACATTACTGTGACAAACAGTAAACTAATAAGACTTTGCTGTGGTTACAGGCTCAGTGTTAAAGGGTCAGCCAAGTGTTAATGCATGCAGAACTTAATGCAAAGTGGTTTACATGCAGGAAAACATTATAAATGGCTCTTTAGTAACTGAAGAGCTGCCAGAACATATAATAAATCTGGGCTTGTCATGCTTTAATCTGATTTATCAGCACATTTCATTTTATGTGTTTGATTAAACCATGCAGACCACATGAGTCATCTTCTTTAATCAATATTTAGGAGGTTTTTACCAGCTGTTGTTTTACATTTACTGCTTTTTGTCCAAGATACTTGCTAAATGATATTTTGAGTAATTTGTGAGTTATTTAGATATGAAGCATTCTGTTTTCCACCAGTTTTAATCAATACTTAAAAATGTACTTAATTGTTCTTGTTTTGATCATCAGGAGAGTCCCAATTCTATTATTATTAGATAGGTAGAAAACTCTCTAGCCTGGGGTAGAACCTCTAGCCTGGGAACATCTGGAGACCCCCAAGGAGGAGCTGGAAAACACTGCTGGGGAGAGGAATGAGTACCCAATGATCGGCAGCAGAAAATGGATGCATTTTTATCCCTTTTCAAATACTGGTAAATGAACCACTAAAAGGTATTCAAGAGGTAGATCCAAGTTCTTCATTTGTTTAAATTCAAAAGACCTTGTTTATTTTTATTTTCATGGATGTTGGGCAGTGCTACTGATGGTCTGATTGGTGTGTTCTTTCTTTCACAGTCAGAGTTTATGACCTATGGGTAAGAACATAATCAAATTTATGTCAGACTGACAAAAACTCAGACCAGAAAGGATGATGTGTTGCCAAAACCCTGTGCAGTAAACCAAATATGATTTTTATTTACAGTTCCTAATTGGTAAGTGTGAAGCTGAAGGAGCCCCAAAACCCCCTCTGATTAAGACCAAACAAAACAAACTGTAGATCAGATTGTGAGAATCATCAGACTATTGGTCAGCTCCAGGTCACATGGGAACTATCAAACGCTCTGTTGGCCGACTCTGAGAGCGTTTCTGCTGGCTGCTGGAGTCGAGCTCTAAAAGACAAGACTGACAATAAAGAGGCACTTGGGTGTCTGAGGTTACACATTACACACAGGCCAACTCTAACAAATGCAATAACTGTGAGCTGCACTGATCAGTGGAAACTGGACTTAAACATTTGTTCTGGCAGTTACATAAATGATAAACAAGGTCACTTTTAGAGATAGAAGCCAGAGTTGGAACAGCAGCAGTATTTCTAAATCACTGAACTTTAACACGAATTGTAAAAGAAACTCTTTTCCACAATCAGTAGGCTACATTAATTTAGGCTGGGGACTTTGACCTTGTACTGCAGCAATCCAGATACCTTGTAATCTAGGTATACCTGCATTATACCTACATTTATTTTAAGTCTTTTCTACTCTTTATCACAGTGCAATAAGCACTGCATCAAAATGAAGAAGCCTCGTCATACATTTGGACTCATGTTTGTGTCCCTCTGATAAATCTAAGTCCAGCATTCTCTCACTTGTAGCTCAGTTTTTGGTCTCCACTATCTCCTGAGATTAACATCCAGCTTTTTAACTGCTAAATGCTCCACTAATTTAACCAGCTAGTCTCTAACTGCATCTGTAGAGCAGGTAGTGCAGGCTTCAGTGGGTTTATCAGAACTAACTTTTGATAGCCTTGTTAGCTTCTTAGTTTCACTGCAGAAGAAGGCAAACAGTGAAGAGGTAAATTGGAAATTAGTAAAACAACAAACTCCCTAAGAGGGCAAAGAGTGATAGCAGATCCTTTATTTAAGAGAGACAAAGGGATACAATTGGTTGCATCAGTCCAAGATTTTTCCATAATCAAAAACAAACTGAACAAAGAGAAACACAATAAGAGGTTATTAAAGTGAAATAAACTGATTTGGTAAAAATTGAAGGTGTAAATTGATCTGATGAAAGGGGCGGGGCTTATGAGCTATACTGCAACCGGTCATCAGGGGGTGATCCATTTATTATTCACTTTTCAGGAATTTTATATTGCCTGTCTTCATATTTATATATGGTATGAATGTGTGAACAGATGTTTTTCTACGTAATGTTTGAGCGGTTTTGGCAGGAGTACAACTTCCTCCATTGCATTTTGATTTACATTTCTTGCTTCTGAAGCCAGCCTCAAACGGACATTAGAGGAACTGCAGTTTATGCACTGGTTTCATTTTTCAGCCCCAGAGGTTGCTGCTTGACTAAAACTGTTCTTAAAAACTGGTTCCTGTTCCACCTAAACTATGTGAAGGCAGGAATGCTGCATGAAGAGAAAACATGAGTCTGTGCTGTCTTCTGCTGTCCTCTTCACCAGCCTGCAGCTTTCAGGCTTGTGTAACAAGTTTCTGAGCTTTGACCTCATCCTCTCCCGGGGCCACTTTATGGAGCTCTGCCTTTTGAATGTGGCTTCGTGAAATCTGCATTCAAATTGCAAAGCAGGCTGTAAAAAAGCAGCTGAGTTTACAGACAACATGAGCATATAATTATGGACCACGTTAAGGCTATTTTTCTTGGAAATTCACATTAAAAAATAATCGGTTATAAAACAGGGGCTTAGAGTGCATTTATGGTGCTCTAAAGTGAGATTGTCACCTTTTAAATCTCAAATATACAGATTTGTTGTGATGTAACTGTGTTTTTTCTCAAGATGTCAAGCTGCATTTCTGTGAGCAGAATAACTGCATCTCTCCTCTGTTTGACAGTGACAGAGCAAAATATACAATCAGCATCTTGTCTGCCTGCTTGTGTGAAACCTCCACTGATTCCATATTTCCCTCATTAGTCTGCAGCGTTTCGAGCCAGGTCCATCTGCCTCCCATTAACGGTGGCAGCCAGAGAGGCTCGGCGCTCACACAGCCTCGACTTACGCAGCTCATGTGAAAGCCTCTATAAAAAGTTTCCCGTTGTTACCTTTGTGTCATGGAAAGTTGCAGATTTTCAGAGATAGGGGGGTTTCAACCAGGTTGATTATTTCTTTTTACCTAAGGCAAGCCTGCCACCTACTGGTGGAGATGGGACCAGTGAAAGGATTGTTCTGTGTGTCAGGGTTTGCCTGAGAGTTCAGACATGAGTTATTCATGCATTAACCTTCAAGTGACTGAATGGGGTCAATTATGAGCCCATCCTTATATTTCTATGTCTTTATATTTTTAATTGTAAAAATGCTTCCTACCATGAATTTCAATCTTCATCTTACAACTTCCCAGATTTTGTTTTTTTTTTTACATGAATTTACTCATTGGTGTAGCAAAGATAATAGGAAATTTTGTGGAAATACAATATTTCGGAAAAGTCTTGAGCCACCCTCATTTCTTTATATTTTGCTTTCAAGGAGCCAGACTTTCTTATAATTATTTTTTTTAAGTGGTCTTGAGCAATAGTTCTCCAGCCACTAAGCACTGACCTATGAATCATTCAAGCATAAAAAGCACCTAACTCAACAAACTAGTGTTGCATCTACACATAACAGACAACTTAGCAAAGATCTCATCTCATCTCATCTTGTTACTAACAGCCTGTTGCAAAAACTTGTTCCCATTTCTTTAGGTGAATCTACAAAAAATGCCAAAGATAGCAGTTTGACAGGCATAAAATAATATTTTTGCACCAACACAGTGAATCCCAAAGAGCTATTATTATATGGACAAGTGGAGGACAAAAGGAAAAAGGGTCAGGCCTAAAAAACTATCTACAGCATATGAACAGTATCTAAAAGTTGTGTTCTTAAGAAATGGGAAAAAATCCAGGAAAGACCTGATACAGGACCTCAGAAATGCATCCGGCCCTTCAGGTGATCCACCTACTCTTCATTGAAGCCTCATCAGAAATAGTTTCAGTGGAAGGGTGGCTGTCAAGAAGCCATTCTTAAGGAAGGGAAACAGGGACAAAAGGCTGAGGTATGCCAAATTACACAAGATCTGGACTGAAAATCTTTGGCTACAGGTCTTATGGAGTGATCAATCCAAATTTGACATTTTTGGTTCAACTTGTCAGGATGTACAGAGGAGGTCAGGAGAGAGGTACAACAGTGAGTGTCTACAGCCATCTATAAAACACAGTGGAGGCTCTGTCATGGTTTGTGGCTGCATTTCAGCCAGTGGTGTTGGAGATCTTGTCCAAATTGATGGAATTATGAATGCAGAAAAATAGCATCACATTTTGATCCACCATCTGGAAAGAGAACAAAACAAAAGGCAGCCAACATCCAAAGAAGAGCTTTGGAATGTCCTTCAAGAAGCCTGGAGACCTATTCCTGAAAACTACTTAAAGAAACAGGGAAAAAAAGATTTTTAAATCTTATTTTGGAACAACCTTTTGAAGCACTTTTTTTTTATTGAATTTCTATGCAGTTGTTGTGTCCTTTGTGACCAGTGAAATTAAATTTATGGCTCTCCCTGTACTGCCCACTTAAATACCTGGTGGAGTTTGAAAGATGGTTTAGAGTAGCATCATTTAAATGACTTTGACTATAATTTGACTATGATTTTGCTTACATAGAGCAGATTGAGAGTGAATTAGATTCTTCCCCCATATACCCTCAGTTTTGATATAAATGTGACAGGATGAACAGATCTTCTCTCTTTTCAAAAATGGTGCTACCAAGCTGAATTGATCCACGGGGGAAAATTTGTTTATGAAGCAAATTCTGAAAGAATTAAGAGCAGCACAATAATGGCAAGTACTGCATTAAACAAACAATAGCTATCTTCCTTCAGGAAGGTAATCAGACAGAACAAAGAGATAAGGAAGCCACTTAAAAAATGAAATGAAGGATGTGTTTTCTACTGTTATGCAGATCACACCTTTCTAATTATGTATACCAGTCTGTATGGAATCACATCTGATGTAAACAGCTGACCTGAACTCTTCAGTCAGAATTAAAAAACTGTCATGTTCATTGCTGACATTTTGCCCTCAAAAATTCCTGCAATGAAACAAAACAGAAATCCCTCAAACAAATCTGGGCATATTTTGACCCCTTATACTCAATTTAACAACTAAAATAACAAATATTCACATTTTTGTGGTGGATAAATTCATTCAGACACTGAATCATGTTTTTCTTACTTGTAGTCTTTTACAATAAAGACTACAAGCTTCCTGAAAGCCTGTCACAGGCACACAGGTGTTTCCAGTTATTCTGATTACACCTGTGCTCAGGTTGGAGGGTGCAGGTCTGAACCAATGAAATAAAGGAGCTTTAGGTTGTCCCACCCCAATCAAGGACATCTACCTGCCCAGTGAGTCCAGAGGAGAGTTTCTGTCAGGCAGAAAGTGTTTAGGAAAACTCTTCTGTCATTTTTTATCATGCAAAGCCTAACGAGATAAAAATCAAATCTCTCCACATTTCTGTTTGAGAACTCACTCTCCTCAGAGGATGTGAGCACATCATCAGATTGTTGTCCAATAGAAACAACTTTTCTGCTCCAACCTCGGCTGCTGATTGAACCCAGATGTCTGCAGCTGCATGCTGGAATGATGGACTGACTCATCTTCTTCGTCCTAAAGTATGGTAGCGCCGGCTCTGCGTGATTGTGACATTCCCACACTGTTTGATGTCCATGACAATGAGCAGAGGGATCTGCAGCGCACATGTTGACTGAATGTGGCGTTCTTGTTGTGCAGACAGATGATGCATTGAAGGGTCGGTTTTTGGAGGAAATATTTTGCCTCTGCGGTCATGTTTATATCCCGACAGGATCTGATACACGTCTCAGGGCTGATTGATGCGCAGGCCGCTCCAGCAGAACGCTTTTCATCTGTGTTTGTGTTCCAAACTTTTTCTTTCTCGCAGAGAAGGTGTGATGTTCACACCTTGTTTTTCCAGCTTGGAAGTTTGTGCTTTATCATGACAGCACAGATTCTGACAAGGGAAACCACATGAACATACAAGGAATGCGACATCCTAACTGTTTTCAGGCCAGCTGTTTGCAGGGATTACCTTGTTGTTCTGTTGGTCTGCCCCTTTAGTTCAGACTAATATCCCAAACACTACTGGATGAACTGCTGTCGAATTTTGGGCAGATATTCAAAGCCACTTTGTACAAGTCACACTCCTTACACAGTTGATTAAGGGAGGGTACAGAAACACTGGCAACCAAAACCTTTCATCAATTGGCATCTGTGACCTATGATTTATACTTCTGTCATCTCCAGCTGGAAGATGCAGCACACTTTTCCATTCATTTGCCCTCGGGTGTTTATAATAAAACCTTTTCTAAGCATTTCCTGCACCCCCTTGTCTCCACTCCCAGTAAACATGGTTGAAACAGAGAGATCCCTTCCCCCAGTCAAAACTGGTCACAGAATGATTGCAAAAACAAAACTGTGAACGGACAGATGTTAACCTTGTTTCTATGTCCAATAAAAGTCCAATCAGACCGTCTCTTACAAGCAAGAAATATAAACTAATTTGATTACTAAACTCCTGTGAACAGACAGCCACACAATGTCCACTCTGTGTACACAGAGTAGTATAACCGGACATAATCAGCACTTTTAAGCCATTTATCTACATGTAAATTACTTGGTGAACATGGTGAACTTTCTTTTCTGGATTGTCACAAACATCAGATCTCTGCCCTCCGATGTCGGCATTACAACCCAGTGGTGTGGTCTGATCAGTGTCTGGATGAATTAGATTCGTCCTCGTGGAACTTTTTTGTCTTTACTTTCAATAATATATAGTTTGTTTCATTTTCTTCTAATAAATAAAAGAGAATATAAAACAGTTCTTGTACAAAAACCTCCTCCTGCTAAAACGTTCAAGAATGTCCTGGTGACATTTAACCCTCAAGTGACCGGTACCGTGGACCCTGAGTGGAGGTCAGCTGTAAAAAGGCCATGAAAAGCCAGATGTTACCGATCCCAGCTGCTTCTCGTGTCCACATGTGGCTCAAATATTCTCAGCCCGACTCGCTGTCTGAGCAGTCCGTCATCACCAGGGCTTTAAAGTTTAAAGAGGCGTTGTCGTTAATGTTTATACCTCGATCACTTTGATTATCGCACAGATTTATCGTGCTGCTATGCCATCATACCTGCTTTAGTATGAGGATTTATGGGAGACCTTAGAGTGCTGCTCAGCCTGCTGCTTTGGTTTGTCTCATCACAGGCACATTTAATGTCCCCAGAATATATTTTTAAAATTGTTTTAAACTGTTTCATTTTCTGTCATTTATCAATCTTACAAGGACAGGAAAAGCTGCAAGGCCACAACTGTTCTCAGTCTCAGCAGATTCAAAACCTCCAGTGATCACAGAGACACTTAACTGCAGTAGAAAGAAGTTTTTATTTTCATGTAATCCAGAACCGTATTTTCTTCAGAGTTTCAATTTATCCAGGTGGGAGTTTTTCCTTTTGTTTGAAAATGGAGAAAATCTAACATATTTGTTCTTGCATCCAGATTTGCAAATAGGGTCACAAGTATGCTGTTTCATGGTCATGATGTCCTGCCTTGCATCTGAGTTTTGGTCTCTGTTTTAACTGATATTCTTTGTCTTGGTTCTGAGTGTTCACATTTTTCTAGTGTTTCCCTGTGTTTCCTTGTCTTCCCTTGTTCTGATTTCCTGCTTTATTTTCACTTTCCTTGTGTGTTTCCATTATTTTTGCTTCCTTTCTTTTCCCTTCTTTTTGATTGTCTAACACGCATTCATTAGCTTCACGTGTCCAATCAGCTCTGTGTGTTACAGACATATCAGGGCCTACTTTGTCTCCTCTCTTTGCGTCTTAGTCCTTAAAATAAATGTTGTGACTTCACAAAAAAATCATTATTTTACTGATCGGTGCTGCTGCTTGTTTATAACGTGACAGCTGCTCAGCTACAGGCTGTGTTCAGGTCTGATTGTTGCATCGCCTAATGAAGGAAGCATCACTTTAATGTGTCACCTGATCAAAGTGAAATTAATTTTACTGACTGAATATTCTCCATGATAAATACCATAATAATAGACTGACTGATTTTCTAATCTGTGTTTTATTAGCTGCAGGTTCAGCAGTGTAAAACAGACTTGGCAGCAGATTAGGACCAAGCATAAAAACGTGTGTATGCAATGTCTTCATCACCAGCTGAATACATGCAAATTCCCATGACAATGCAATGCAGTTTGTGCTGCTGTAACTTTACTGCACAGCTTCCTTCAGTGGTGTTAGTAAGATACGCCTCAACAGTAAAACGTATTCCTACAGCAGAGCCTCTGTATCACACTTGGAGCATAGTGTAAATAAAGGAATCAGTGAAAACATGGCACTTCCATCTGATTTCAAACCAAAACTCTGAACATAATCTGCTCCGGACCAGGCGATCTGTTCAGCATAAGTTACCATGGTGAAAACAGAGCCACCTTTGTGACACTGAAAACTCTGACTTTAGTCTCAACAACCCATAAATCTCATTGCGTAGTAGACCACTCTGAACTTGAATGCTCTCTTCTTCTTCCCTTCATGTGTTCGGCTGTTTGTGCTCGAAGCGCCAAAAAAAGCTCTTATTCCAGAAGTTAAAAAAAAAAAAACATCCAGAAAACCTTGTTGTCATCGGTTTCACACAGGAACTATTTTCTAGCTAGCTAACATTATAGTTCAGTCGAGGGTGACGCCACCAGTGTTTACATCCTATCACGAGCACCAGCCTCCTATCACGGGTACATGCACGCTTCTGCAGCACAGTCATACAGTTGGTGAATTTAGTTGATAGAATATGGAAACAAACAAAAATTTATCAGTCATGTTTATTTTTTTGGCATTACACAGAAGAGTCATGTGACTTTCTCTAACATGCTGGATAAAAAAATGGTTTCAGTCCAAAAAAAAAAATCACAGCCACTCCCTTTACCTTCACCTAATATTGAGCCTGACACATTTATACATCTGGCCTTTTGTTTAATCATATTTACAAAGTGAAGGTGATGAAGAGGAGGAGCAAACTGATCAGCAGGGATGCATGGTTGCTGTTTGACGTATCGAAGATCACCTCATCATCATCATCATCATCATCATAATCGTAGTTGGTGTTTGCTCTGCACTGACTGCAGCTGTCACTGCAGAACGAGCAGGAGGACATGTTGCTCCTCCACCATGACGTGTACGTCCTTGCCGTCCTCCGCCCTGCAGGAGGGAGTGAAGGTTCAGAGGTCAAAGGTTTGAGTTTGTATCTTTGTATTTCTGCTTTTTTTTTATTGTTTTTGAAAACTATTTTAAAAGCGTTAGAAAATCATTTTTACATACTTTTATTTTTTATATTTAAATGTTATTTATTTATTTTTATACCTGATACATTTTTTAAAACGACAAACCAAGGACAAAAATATTATTTAATGAAAAATCACATTCAAGTAAAGGGCTTTAGCAATTATTCAGGCAAATAGTTCAAACACAAGTGACTGAACAAACATGTAGAGCTGACCTCTCACTAACAAAAAGCTGTGGAGAGCTGGTGTGTTTCTGGTAACACAAGAACTTCAGTTTGTTTACTTGGACATGATTGTCTGGTTTCAATCATATTGGAGCTTTGAAATTTACACGAACAGAAAGAAATCTGGTTCTGCATTTCTCCTATTCTTCTTTTCCTTAAATTTTCAGCCTAATTGTAAATAATTCAAAAACATTCAATTTATAAGAGCATGCAAGTACAAATGCAATCTTACTTGGTTCGTAGTAATCATAGATGACGACAGTTGCTTCCTGGACTTTGGCAACTTTATACTCAACAGTCAGAGGAATCTGGACACACATCTCCTGTTTCGTCACCTGGAAATAAATTTACGATTTTAGCTTCAGCCTTTACACTCAGACACACATTCAGCAGTCAGAATCTGTGTTTGTGAGCGGCTCACTGAGTCCAGGTACAGAATGACTTTCCCTGGCTGCGTCTCCACTTTCTTTACAACGCTGTCAGTCTGGACGCCGTCCGGCGACAGATTGAAGCCACTCAGCAGCCCCACATCCATGATGGCCATCCCTGTTGCATCCAAGCCCAGACTGTGCGCCAGACTGCAGAGGCCCGCAACACAACGTCAAGAAAAAGCACATTTAAAATATATTTAAAGATTTATTTTAGATAAAGTAGAACTTAATTTCATTTAGAAATGAATTTTAATTTTTAACTTTCAGTCCATAACAGATTTCTCATGAATTAAAAATAATACATTTAATTACAATAAAACTAACAGAAAATCATAAAATAGATGTAATAAACTGCCACTTTTTGGTTTTCTGTAAACTGTTTATAAATGTAAAAAATAATTACAGGAAAATCTACATAAAATAACTGTTTGATTTTATTTATTTTAAGAGAATGAATAAAATACCATTTCTTTTTTTTTTTTTTTGGACTAATAAAAATGAGTCAGGAGTGTCATATCAATCAGCAGACTCAT
>VUQI01004996.1:8028-21709 GCA_015106735.1 Paratilapia polleni | reverse complement strand
AATTTTAAAAAGGAGAAAAAAAAAAAAAAAAAAGGGGAGAAAAAAAAAAAAAAAAAAAAAAAAACACAAAAAAAAATGTCCAAGTTGCCTGCAGACATGAGAAATGCCACTATCTGCTCTCTGTTGTCTGGGTGTCATGCAGATCAGCTCAGGATGTCTGTCTAGACTAAACAGGGACCCAAACTGGCAATGGTCAAACCGTTACGAGGCTGGCCGGAGGTCAGCAGCCACAGAGAAAACAGAAAATGTACGCACTCACATGGTGAGATGGATAAAAGTGTATACATGTAAATACTTGCACAGTCATATACATGAAGACAAGAAACATAAACGCTGCAATTATACATAAATGTTACAGTCAACCCAAGATGCTCTACAATTATACACAAATGCTGCACTCAATGCCCTTAGTAAGGCCTGTGGAGGGGACAAAATGGCAACTGCTGGTAAAAGCATACAAAAAAAAAAACAAAAGAATGACAAATACACACGAGGGGAGAGACCACAACAGAGAGAACACTATACATCTATGCTTACACTTAAATAGCTGCACAATTATGCATGTCTGTGTGAAATGACCGGTTGTCTAGATCGGCAGACGGAGATAGAGGGAGGTTAGTCACAATGGCATTTGTGTGTGTGTGTGTGTGTGCGCACGCAGATGTTGCCAGTCTGAGGAGTGTGAGGAGACTAAAAGAGAAACCCGAGGGGTGAGGAGAAGGCCAGGAGAAGGAGAGGAAATGCAGAGGCAAACCGCTCACAGCTGTGGCACGAGGTTCAGGTTTCCTGTGTCCCTCCAGGAAAACAACAATGTCAGGGGCTTCTAGGAAAACTGGTGGGATTCTTTCCTGGTTCTCCCAACAAGACCGCAGGCCCATAGAGCAGGTACTGGATCAAACGCACTCCAGACCACTTTGTTGAAGCTACAACAGTCTGGCACAGCTTTTACTAGGAGCCATTAAGTAAAGCCTTCATCTCATTTATCCAGTTAGCTTCTGACATGAGATTTTACTGTAATTGCTGGGTGATGTTAAATGCCTCTTCCTGTTCTGGCAGGGGCAGAGTGCTGACCCCTCTCACACCCTGGTCTGGCCTCTGTCAGGCTTAGTAAGTGAGACAGAGCACTAAATGGAGCTACTCTAAGTTGCAGTCACTTAGCTCTGGCAGCACGATGGTGGCTGCACTACGTTTATCAGACTGATAGATGGTTCAGCTTCGGTGAGCTGTGAAAGTCTGATAGCTGCAACTGACAATTTAACCATTATCCTCTTCTCCAGTAGATGGTAGTGGCCTGAGTAAATCAAGTAACACATAAACAGCTAACAGAAATGAGACAAAAAAAAAAAAGAGTGGATCCTAAGGATTATTCTTGAGATGATCCAGGCATATTTTAAAGTACAAGTTCCAGATAAAATAAACTTCACCTCAGCCTGCTGTTGAAAAGCTGCCAGCCCCCACAGTGCAGCATTTCACTCACAAAATGCAAGTTAAAATAAAAGGGAATCTATAATGCTCATTTCAAACTATTTATATAATTACAAGAGTAGCTTTGCATGATTCACATTTCAAAATAACTGTTCTTTATCTTAGCATTAACCTTCAAGCCAACTTTCTTCTGATTGGCTGCCCCTCACAAACACAAGGTTTGAACAGCAGGTGGGAGGGGCCATATGCCTGAGATGGCCATATTAGGGATATCTAGTCTCATCGACATCATACAGAGCCATGAGCAGAAAGAATGTCTGAAACTGAGCCTTTAGAGGAGCCTGAAGTCTGAGCTTTTGGCTTACACCAACCTCCATATTTTAAACTTCCACCACTGTAACAGTATATATAGTATACTAGATAACTATATATATTAGTATAAGAGTATATATACATATGACATACGTCTTTAAAGTATGTGATATAGTACTTGTGTTTATTGAGTCCAACTCCCTCTGTCTCATTAGCAAAAAGCAGCATAATCCCAGCAGTATCTTGCTGTTAATTAATGTAATGAATACAATAACGTTCAATTTGTGAGGAAAAACTTCTATCAAGTGTGAGTGAATCTCAACTACAACGGAGTGATACAATCTATAGTCTAGATGGTGACATCCCACTGATTTGAGGAGTCAATTTTAACTTTTATTCATACCCTATTAACAAATTTATAGTCTTCAACCAGGACCTTCAGTATCTGGATCATGTAGCTCATGAAAATTAAGGTGCTTGCTGTTATTTCAACACATATACATATATACACACATATATACATATATATTTAATAAAAATTAACAAACGCCTATTAGCAAGCATCCTTCCATTAACTATGCACCAAAATATTCTAAGACGTTACATTTCTTTAATTCTTGGGAATTCAGAGCTCCTTCTTAATACCATCCCTTCAGCAAAGTCTAAGCAGTCTCAGCAGGGCCACATAAACCTCCATCTCCCCTGCCACTGCCTCCAGGGATACTGAGGCATTCTTAAGCAGGCCGAGAGACAGATTTTCTCAAGCCTGTCCTGGTCTGCCCTGGGGTCTCTTCCCAATTGGACATGCCCATCTCATCTCACCTGGGAGAAATCCAGGAGGCATCCTATCCACCTCATCTGGCTCATTTCGGAGGAGTAGCAGCTCTACTCTAAGCCTTTTCCGAAAGATTGAGCTTCTCACCTTATCCCTCACCAACGTTTTGGAGGAAGCTCATTTTCACCACTTGTATCCGTGATCTTATTTATTTATTTTTTTTTAGGTCACTACCCACAGCTCGAGACTTGCGTCTCTCCACATCACTGCAGATGCTCCACGATCTGCCTGTCAATCTCCCGCTCCATTCTTCCCCTACTGATGTACAAGGCCCCAACATACTTGAACTACTCCACTTGAAGAAGCATCAAGTAGGGCAGTCCACCCTTTTCCCACTAAGATCCATGGCCTCGGACTTAAAGCTGCTAAATTCAACAATTAATACGAACAGTATGGTTGCTTTCTTGGGTCTGAAAGTTTGAGGCCAGCAGGCAAAATTAAGAGAAGGTCTGACTGTTCATAATGACAATGAAGTATGGCCTATAACCAGCAGCTGTCATCTGTCAAGTCTGTTCAAGATTTTCAGAGTTATGTAAGAAATCCTGTTAGGCTGGCCTACAGCTTTTTATATCATAAGGCCATCATCTTACCCTGGATGCAGAAATCTATTTGAATTAAAGTATATTAGAATGCAGATTTTTTACTAATTTGCTAATACTTTCTTTGACAAAAATATTAATGCTAATATATTGTTAATTCACACACTAATGACTACAGAGAGCTACACAGTTGAAGAGAACGTGGGGATCTCAAAACAACAACAACAATAATTTAAATGACAAAATACGTGGCTGCTACATTAGCGTTACCACTGGCACTTACAGCCTGTGTCTTTAAGGCGGTTGATCGCATTGGACAGAAGGCGGACACAGCCCAGGAAACCAGCTCCTTGCTTCTTATGGATCTTCTTGTGATTCCACACACTGATAGTGATGGAATCTGATTTTCCAATGTATCTGTGGGGAAAGAGAGAAGGAGACATAAAAAGTACAAGTATTCATTAATATGTGCCACAGACACACTCTGTTACTTTTCAACACACAGAGACAGCTGACAAAAGGTACTGCGAATCTCACTCAGGATATCCCCAGCACTAAAAAGACACACATCCAACACAGCGGCCGCTACTAAGACTCCTTGTCAAGGACTACAAAACAAGACAGAGTCGGGACATGGAGGTGGAAGAAGTAGGTGAACAGGCTCAGAGGGATTTTCTGACCCTCAGCGTCTGAGTAGAAGACAAAGCACCACAAGTGGAGTGGGATTCTCTGAATCATTTATCACATTCACAGCAGTCATCCTCACTAAAAGTGGGACAGAAGGCCATAGTATTCCCCTGGTGACACAGCAGCAACAAAACCACTTTAACTGTAAAATACCCCCAAATCTAACTTTGTTTTCAATACTCCAATATGTCAGACTGTGGAAAAAGGCCCTACATTTTGCTAGGAAATGGCTTTTTAACTTAGGCTGACATCAAGTTTTCTTTTGGCTTATACAATTTACACACACGACATTTTAAGAAAACCATTTCCCCCAATATATGAAAAGTACAAATGACCTGCTTTGATTAAACCAACATTATTGAAAATGTGATTAGGCATAAACAGTCATTAACCGTGCTGCCAAACGTGGAGGGCTGTAACATTAGTTATATAATTTGAAGGTTGTTTGCCTCAAAGTAAACTATTCTGATTTTATGAGTTTATGATGAGTTAAGAAGTTCAGAAACTGTACAGTAAGCATGTGACATACTTGATGTGAAAACTCACTCTAATCTTAGCTGAAGCTGGTTAATGACTGCACTAAAGTGGAGGGGAAAAAATAACGACAATCAATAATTATAGGATGAAATATCACACAGCAGCACTATCAGCTCTGTGAAACTGCACTGAGAGATATCACCATTTTAAACATCATACAAGCTGATGTTTGTCAGATATAATGCTAGGCTGATGGTCTAAAGCCATTTTCAGACATGCATTGGAGCCATAAACCTTTCTAGACATCAATCGAAGGAGGCGAATGTGTACATGCAGCTCCCTAGCACAAAATATCTGTGATGCCAGACTGCACTAATTTGCGCCAAATGTGAAATTGCTGCAGGTGAATGTCCAGTGAATTCACAGCTGGTGAGTGGTTGTCCTGGGTCCTCCCTCCTGCATGCTCTACTCAGGTAGCTCCTGCACTTGAACCGCGAGAACTTCCAGTAGTGGGAACACGGCTGCTGTGTGCTACAGGTAAGAAAGGAAAACTTCAGCTGACGTCCCGACCTGATTCTCCTGACCTTTTCTGGAGTTCATGTATGAAAAGAGATTTAGTCTCAGTGTGCTACGGGTTGTTATTTAGAGCTATAAAAACAAAACATATGTGAGGCTTTGGGAATTGTGTTTATATTTGTATCAGACAAGCTGAAAATTTGACCTCATGGTGGCACAAGACTGAAAGTCAGCAGAGAGGAAACCCTTAAATATAGGTATACAAGTTTTTGTAGGTGGAAACCACACAAATGTAGTGTAAAAAGTAGTTCAAGTTATGACTGAAACTGCAAACCCCACAGCTGTACAGCTATCACTGACTATGTTACAGGGACTGATTATACTTTTCCTTACTTTCTGTCTTATATATATTGTTTCAATGGTAGTCAAAGTTTCAAATAATGAGGTCAGTATAAGTACAAGTAATCCCTGTGAGCCGAAGCTCAGGCTTCAGGCTGCTCTAAAAGCTTCATTTCAGGAGCCTTTCTACTTTTTTTTACTCCTGGCTCAATGATCACAGAGAGGTTATCCTTAATATGATCATAAGGCACACAGCTCAGTCTACGAGCACAGAAGCCCCACCCACCTGCTGTTCAAATCTTCCGTTTGCAAGGGGCAGCCAATCAGTAGTAAGTTGGCTTAAAGGGACTGAGAAGGCAGTTAAGACTGCTTGTTTTAGACAGAGGATCAACAGTGGGGCTGCACCAAGGCCAAGTGTAAGATAAACCAGGATTCATGTGAACTGAAAAAAAAAAAAAAATCACTGTGAAACTCTGGTTGAGTCCAAGAATAAAGGAAATGGGCATAATTTGTCCTTTAAAGGAATAAATGGGTTGCCTGCTATGCAAGTAAAGAACACAATCAGGTAATTATACTGCACACACAAAGCCAAAGATGTGTTGGGAATGAGAGACATGTCTAGATAAAAGTGGAATTATTTCCTAATCGTGTCTGTCTCCTTGTGTCAGGCCACAATGTGATAAAATCTCAGCATGTGAACCTGTTGCGGCACATCTGCTCGGGTGGGCTCCCTCCTTCAGCCTAAAACTAATCATCTGTACGATTCGGAAAACTGCATCCCACTGTAATTATCATGCTGCTTACCAAAAGGGATATGAAACAATGGGGCTGTGAGTAAGACGTCTGGACATTTTGAGTCAGTGCCAAATGCCTGTCTGGGGTGCGATGTGAGAGAGCTACTATGTCAGACAGACATGACGGGAGGGGAAGTATTATAACCAAACCAAAGTCATCTGGATCCTTGTAATAAAATTCATTAGTCTGGCTAAGATTTTTAATACAGTCATGTGCAATAACACACACACACACACACACAGGCACACACACACACAGGCACACACAAAAGACAATGGGAAAACTGCCATTAAAGGAAAAAGGAGCAGATTTAAAGATTCAGATGTGCTCTTTTAATGCACCTTTCATTTAATAGAGGAATCTTTGGCATGCTTCTGTTCGTAGTAGTTGTTTTTTCTGCCAGTTAAAGTACATACAGTTGAAGTTTAAAAGAAAGCATACACCAATATGAAAAAAACTGAGATACAAATGCAACAAATTAAGGACCTGCAAATCACAGTGACACTGATCTTCTTTTTTTGTGGACTTACACTGGCAACCATAAATCTATTTTCTCATGCAATTAAAAGCTTCAGGAGTAAGAGAATACCTGGTCAAATGAACAAGAATTGAAACACTCTTTAATACCATTTTAAATGAAATTTTAAGATCCAAACACCTTCATCATAAAGTGCATCTTGCTTTGTAAACAGTTCCAGGCACCAGCTTTAACCACAAAGAGAAATCACTATTCTCAAGTCACTTGTTGTTAGACTTGCATCTTCCCTGTATCCTAACAAATGGGCTCACCAGCAAAGCCGCCTTCATCATCATCCTCAGGGTTTCTCATAATGTATTACAAGCTGAATCCCAGCCAGGCATGAGCAGATGATTTTTAGACATAAGCTAAAATTGTTAAGTAAGCTAACCTATCTTATTAGGCTGCTGTTACCATTTTTTACACACATAAAAACAGCCTTAAAGGGTTAGTGGAACTGTAAAGTGAAAAAAGAACCACAAAAATGTGAATTCCAACCATTTATGTCCACTACTTCTGGTAGGCTAAATCATTCACAGTTGTATGTGAACGGGTTTTACATTTGGTGCTCTCCTGTTGGTATTACCTTCTGAACTGAGCATAGATCACAGTGCAGCTTATTCCAAAAAATAGCACAATCATAATAATGTAAATGCTTTGGACGATCTAAATGTCTAGAGAGGGCAAAACAGCAGAATTATATGCTGAAAATACTTGCGGTGACGTGACATAAATAAATAGATAAATAAATAAAAAGATAGATAAACTAACTAACTAAATAAATAACTAAGTAAATGGGAAAACGGAATTTAAGACAATTTAATACCTTTTAAGGTCTTTTGCTAGTAAATATGTATTTACAGATACTTTAAGACTTTAGACTTTAGAGACCCGCAGCATCCATGCAACTGTGACAGATTAATAAGTGAAATAGCCCAAAGTAACTGATAAATATTTGAAATAGCTGGAAGCAATAGAATATCTATTTTTATAGAATTAATAATGTAATATACTGCTTAATCGTTTTAAACTAAACAAACATTTGTCAGTGAAGAGGCATCAGTGGACTGAGCTATGTGGACAGGCTACATCTGACAAAATCTTAATCATGGGAAAAGGCAAAGTGATCA
Source organism: Paratilapia polleni (assembly GCA_015106735.1). Classification (NCBI taxonomy): domain Eukaryota; kingdom Metazoa; phylum Chordata; class Actinopteri; order Cichliformes; family Cichlidae; genus Paratilapia; species Paratilapia polleni. Next base: position 14,137 of record VUQI01004996.1, on the reverse strand, counting down.
AGCAGTGATGGACTAAAGTACAACTTTACAATTTGAAGAAAAAAAAATTGTTGTAAATACGTGAAACTTGATACAGATATGAACAAATTCCTGCTAAAAAAAGTTCTGTGCTGGGAACAATTCTATTTACACTATACATGCTTCCCCTAGGCAATATTAGAAAACATAGGATACATTTGCATTGCTATGCAGATGATACCCAGCTGTATTTATCCATGAAGCCAGATGACACAAATCAATTAGTTAAACTACAGGCATGTCTAAAAGACATAAAGGCTTGGATGACCTCTAATTTCCTAATTCTAAATTTGTTTGTTCCTATTGGTCTCACGAATGTACATCACACCGTGTACTCACGAGTGCCCCCCGCCGGTGCGCTTGTATTTGTGATGCGCACCTCCTATGTGAAAGGGCCTTCAGACTCAGGGATGAGGAGTGGCACAGGGAGGTGTATATGTATACCAGTGTGAGACTGGATTGTGGACACAAGTCGGTGCATATCAGCTGAACAGGTAAAACAGCATTACGTTACAGTCACGGTTACCTGGATCTTTATTTCCTTTTCACTTCTTCTAGTTTGCAGTAACTTCTAGTTTTTTCACGCTGTGTCGCAGTAGGTGTGTAACATACATTAGGAAATTTAGCAGCTGTAGCTTTTGCTTAAAAAAATAAAAAATAAATAATAATAATCCCTAGCACACAGGCCCAGCAGGGGGTCAACTTAGGCCTGATGGCCCACCAGGCTTGTAGTTTTTTCCTTTTCTTGTTGCCCAATCATACTACCTCGTAAAGTTGAGGTTCTGGTATAGCCAGCTAGTAGATCTGTTTAACTGGTTGCTTCCACAGAAATACAGCTGAGATGGTAGGAGGGAAATTAATAAGTGAGTGGGTGGAAATAATTTGAGTCTAGACTGGGCACTTAACATTGCAGATGTATTATTTAATAGCACTATACCTAAAGGAGTCCTAATTACACAAATGTGACTGCATGACAAGAGAATGCAAAAATGCAGGAAGACACTTCATGACACTCACTATAAAAGATGAAGGTCCTCCAGACGAATGACTTTATTACTCATAATTACAGTGTCATTCTCCTCTACAAATCCTCAACAGGAGTTATGTAGCTTAGATTTCCTTTATTTCAGTCATATCCTATGAGTGTTAGAGATCTGTTTTAGAAACTGGGGGGGAAGCAGAATGAGTGTGAGAAGCAGACAGCCAGCTAGACTCTGTCTACTATTCTTAGCATGCCGGCCACATCCTGCAACAATGATGAAGGGTCACAGTTCATGGGCCAGTTTGCTCTCTGTGGCACACCAAAGAAATCAAGGTCTGCACAGGCACAGGCACAGACACAGGCAGGCAGGCAGGCACACACACAAACACACAATTTCTACACCCTCACATACAACAAATGGAAAAAAAGAGTCACTGCCAACAGCTTTAATGCACTAGGCTGTATTGGGAACACCAGGTGTTGCAGGCCCTATTTTAATAAGTGTGAGCCAGCCAGACAGCCAGAGAAGCCGCTCTCAGTCAATTAAAACCTCTCTCCTCCAACACACCACCTGAGGGTCCTTCTGCTGTTTGCCATAAGAATAAACACTGACAGACAGTAAAACGGGGTACAGTCATGGTAAACGTATCACTGGCACAGAAAAAACCTAAGTCATTTTCACATAAATTCCAGTCTACTATATCTGCAGGCTCTCGGGACAAATTAGAGCAGAGACGTTCCACTGAGCCACGAGTCTGTGTTCTCCCCTCCATCAATTCATCCCTGAGGTGTGCATACGTGCGTGTGACTTTTTCCCTCTTGTCAAATGCGACAGGAGCAGGCCTTGTAGAGAGAGGGTCCTGTATCCCCAGCAACCAAACAAACGGAGACACGTGCTTCCTCTCGCTGTTGGCTACGCATGACGGTTTGGATAAACACTGGGCCAATACTGGAAACTTTCACTCTCACATTTTCACTCACACGCTCTGTCTCTGTTTTTTCCAGGTTACTTTCACAGGACACACCATCTTTGGGAAAAGGCAATCAGGGTACAACAAGACATGCACGTGTTTCAGTCAGTGGAAGAAAATAGTATTGGAGACGGCCCTCCTTTTCTGATTCCTTAAATACTGTTCCAAGGGACATTTTTAGACTGAAGGGTTATGTCATTACAGAGTATTTAAATAAGTGAGAGGCCAGACACAAGAGCTGTTTTCATCTGTTTAGATCCTGTTAATGGCAAAGCCTCACACATCAAGGTTTAAAAAAAGAAAGACATACTAATTGTGAGGCAATAACCCAGTCATGCCTCAAACTGCTGTTTGTAATCAGATTTAGTCTTTGGGTAGGTGGGAGGTATTCAAATAAACCAAGGAGGACTTTTTTAAAATCTTTAAAAACAGATGTCACAAGTGATTCAGTGAGAAGTGTTATAAAAAAATACTCTGGGACTCACAGATCATAGTGTTGGTTCCACTTGGGGTCAAGTGTGTTCCTCACAGTGTCTGTAGAGTGGCATTGTCCTGAACCATCCACAACCACCTTGGCAAAGGGATCAGGGAGGCCTGTGGGGAGAAAAGAGCACAGCGCCACGCAAGAATAAACAGTTTAACAAGACTCAAATACAAACAACACACACAGACGCTGTGATGTACACAATACTGATTTCTCTTACAGGACCAGTCCAGACTGGTTACACATTACTGGTTTATTACTTCCACAAACTTTTTCTATTCTGATGCCAAATGACACCCTCTGGTGTTAACAGATCACCGTGAAAGAATGCACTGACTTTGCTGCTCTTTATATACAAAGCCGGTGTGGTGTGAAAATACACCACATGATTAGATAAACAGATTATCATCAATAAATCACCATGCAAAAGATTGGTGACTATTTTAGACATCTTGTATACAAAATGATCACTTCACAGTACCAATAGTGTAAATGATAATTACAGTTCTATAACTGATAGGTGGGACCTGTGCTTCTGATCAGTTGGACAATACCGGCCAGTGTTATCAGCCAATAACGGACTATCACTAATTAGTGTATATGTTCTCCCATATTTTCTCATATGGAGAAAACAATGATTATGGTAATTTGGAAATAGTGTCATCGCAAAGTTTACCCAGCAGCGTGGCTCCAACTGCATTGTTTACAATATTCTCAGTACTGTCTGCAGCACATTTAGCAGAGTAGCATCATATCTGAACAGATGGTGAGAGCAGGGTTTCCCACACAAAGACTAGATTTGAGACTTTTTAAATCTGTCTCAGAATTGGGGTGTGTTTACTAGTAGAAAATCCGCCTTGTTCTTACTTTGAAAGTTCAGTTGCTGCTAACCAGCTAGCCCTATTGGCTGGCTCACTGGCCACGTTGCTATTGTGGGACTTCCCATCATTTAGCTGCTCTCCAGAGAGCCTCTCCCATCCCACAATCGGTTGGACTCCTCTCCTGTGAGCAGGAGCAGGAGGAGGACGCATCCCTGCTTCGTCTGGACAAAATATGAGCTGCACACATGAAACACGTTTCCTACTGCAATAGATTATAAAAGTCATGCTGACTGTCACGAAAAAAATTGACTATTTGTGTCAATGAAAATGAACAAACAGATTGCGTTTTTGTGACTATTTTACAAAAAGTGGCTAAGCTCTATGGTTGACATTTTCCTGTCTACAAATAACGCCGTTGTGGTTTGGATCAGTACAAGCACAAAGTACAATGTAATACACCATATGAACTGAGTTCATACGTTTATCCATGTTCTCAGTGCCACTCTCGACCAACTCCAAGCATTGGAATGGCAGGAATGGGCACCACAGAAACCACCTGAGTGAGCGGAGGGTCTTTACATGCTCATTCACCATGACAGCCTGACCCAAACACACCAAAACACGACACTACTGACACCTACACAGAGGAATTTAGTAAGCAGCAGCTGCAGAAAATTTGCCCAAAGTTACATTTAGTGTTTTAACAGCATGTTACAATAAGGGGCGAATTTTACCATGTGCACTGCACATCAGGAATTTAATCAAGTCTTCACATTTGTGTTTTAAGATGAAGGCAAACCATGTAGACAACACTCTTCTGTTTCTAATAACGTATGTAGAAAAGCATCCATACACTGTTGAAATGGCTATATATGTAAATTCTAGTGTGTTGTTAATGGCTAGCAGTGAGCTCTTTAGCAGCCCAAAGTGATCCACATATCTCAACTTCACACAGCTGTTACAGTGCTTGCATCATAATCCTTCAAATCCAAAAGGAAAAACTTAAAGTGTAAAAACTTTATGATAAAAAGATAAATAAAAGGTGGAAGATACTTACGGAAGAAGTCCTTTTTCACCAGGTTTTTGGCGCAGAGGACTGAAAAAGAGAAGCAAAAGTCAAGCATTACATATATACTTAACATTCATGCTAACAGGCTCTGGTTTGCAATATACAACTTTGCAGCCAAAGGGGGAAAAAATCTGCAGCATGTTTTTTGTTTTTTTTTTTTCCTTTCTTTTTTAAACGGTCTAAACTGGTGCATATTCTTATTTTCATGCATTTTGTGTTGAGGGTTTTTTTTTTTCCTCCTTTAGAATGACTGGTTAGAAAAGTGGCAGGAATGTGCATGGGTAGGCTGCAGGAAATGATTTGTCTAGTTTAGGATTCAAGTTGGAAAACACTGCGCTGAGAATGACTACATTACAGCTGTGAGCCAAAAACGGGCCAACACTGGTACAGATTACACAAACAATCCCTTTCCTTCGATTAGACTGCGTATTTATAGCACATGCCGACAACAGCAGAGGAACCAACTCCCTTGCTGCAGATTTAAAGTTGAAGCTTTAGCACAATTAACATTTAGTGTCATTACAATAAATATGAATGTTAGAAACATCATCACATTGCACTCCTCATTACAGCACGACTTTAAGCTGCAGGAGGGAGTGTTTGTTTAGTCCCTCTTCCCCCCCTCCAAATCAGCCTGTCTGCAGACAAGAGCTCGATAGTACTGATGTACTCTGAGAGCCATGGTGGCGGTTGCTGAGGTGATGAGGCAGAGCCACTTACTCCCTCCTGTGCAAGTGTGGATGGATTAGGAAGCTCAGTAACCACCTGGGTGTCTGGAGTTCACAGTTGCAGTCAGTGAGTCAGGCACATGGAAACAGTTTTGTTTTTCTCAGGAATAGAGTCCTTCTGAGAAGCAGCCCCTAATTGGTCTGGACATTGATGTGGCTGAGTCATTGGTTTGAAGAGGGATGATACATTATGGCAGAAGTAATACAAACATAAAACAGTGAAAGTCTAGTTTATGATTCATTCAGTCACTATTAGTATAGAGGGAAGTGCTGCTTCCCTCTATACTAATATGTTAACTACTATACAAAGTAGTTAACATATATGTAACATCAGCTAACCAGCACTTTGAACTGCAACTGGAAATAAAGGCAAGACCTCAGTGAGACATTGTTAATGATCTCACTGCTGCCAGTTAATTTCTTTTTTGGTTAAATAAATACTGTACAGGATACATACTGTAATTCAGTTCAGGCCACTCCAAAATATGTTTTGCTTATTCTAACTGTATTTGGATGTTTGGCCTTTACTGTGTAAAATGATGGCCAATACTGGCCGTTTGCCGATATCGGTATCGGCATTTATAATGGCTGATAAATGAAAATTTAAAAAGTAAGGAAGAGACAGGAGGAAACACCCTTCAACCATGTTATGAAAGTTGATGTTACATAGTTTGTTCATGACAGGGCACTCTGCAACTTCCATGTTGGCAACAAGTGTTTGGAACGTGACTTGTGACAATAAAACAAGATTATTTTTAAATTAATGAATGATGTCTGAAAGAAAAAAAATATATCGGCAGACATATTGGATTTTTAAATCAAATTTCGGTATCAGTATTAAAACTTCTATATCGGTCTTACTCTATTTAAAACTTTAATTCAATTGTATGGCAATTTTGGAGGACATAGTTGTGGGGGCTGCTGAACTGTAATGTTAGGACGTAACGTAAATGCTCACGTGTTTTCTGTTATGTGGCCAAACTTTACTGATATACCCGGTGACAAAAAAAAAAAAAAAAAAAAAAAACCCGCCACC
>VUQI01004995.1:8850-25643 GCA_015106735.1 Paratilapia polleni | reverse complement strand
TTTTTTTTTTTTTTTTTTTTTTTTTTTTTTTAAACTGCCAGTGTGTACAAATTACAACAGTGAGGCTTCCCAAAAAAAAAAAAAAAGAACTGCCAAATTAAGGAAGGCTATCTACCACAGCTCTTTACTTACCATAAAGACTGGCATTGCAGTTGTCGCATATTTCTGGACCAAAATGAGATCTCTAAGGTTAATCTGAATGTTTACATGTCTCACATTGAGAATCTGAACTGAAGGAGGAATATTTAAAAAAAACAAAAAAAACAATGAACCCCTTAACAGAGATGATCATATGTTGGGCTAGTCAGGGTATAGAACCACTATAGGCTACAGTTAGCGCCACAGGGATGTTTGTACGTTTCTTTCACTGCCCTTGCTTTTGTTAACCTGATTCTTCTTCTTCCTCTGTTATTTGTGGTATGACGGATACTGTGTATAAATAAAGTATGAAAATTAAAATATTACCCTCCTCTCGTGTATTGTGGGGTTTTTGTTCTGTTCAGCCTCAGTGTGCTGCTTTTCACATTAACACTGTGTTACAGCTCTTACTGGTCACATGTTCATCAGTGTTTACATCACGTCAAGTGCTGATGTCACGTGCAGGCTTTCTCTTGCATTAAAGGACGGTAATTTGACCTCTTGGATAACGTTTATTTTGTTTTTCCCCCAGAGGTTATATTTTATTTAAGCTGTCCCTTGCTGGAGTTAATAATTGTGTTAACAGAAACATAGCATAGGCCTACACTGGCACAATGTGACTCTGCCATTTTGTTGCTTTTATGACGGATAAGCCAACATACATAAGTTAAAACACCATCTGATTTATTCTTTGAAATTCAAGATCTGGTACAATTCAGTACCGCCTTCTGCTGTTTATTATGAACTTGTACTGGAGGCCATGTAAATGTTCTATAAAGTCATTGATGGTTTAAAGCAAGTTGTACCAGTTTAAGACTAAAGAAGACCACAGAAAAGTGTTTTTAGGTCAAGGTACGAGTGTGAAAAATAATATATGTAACATCTTACATCTTTTTATCTCCCTGCCTATACCAGTAAATGTCCCAGTCCCTGCTTTTGCCTCATAGGTTATTTGTCTAACACTGGACTTGAGTCTAACACGCTGAAGTAGCAAGAACATAAATTACATTCTGCCATATTGTTAACATAACATTGTGAGGGCACTGTATGTTATGTACATACTGCACATGAAAGAAGTTACATGAGTCACGGATGTGTGGTTTCAGACCTTTTACATACAAAACAAGAAAAGTTGACATACTGTTTGAGACAGTGTTGGAAAGCAGAACAAGTACAGTACTTTTATTCAAGAACTGTATATAAGTACAACTTTAAGTCTGTTATTTCTGTGATGTGTTACTTTATACTTTTACTTTACCTCCTTTTTTAACATTTTTGGTCCACCCTTCTCCGGTTAGTCTTTATTTTACAATAAAGAAAGCATTAAAGAAAAATCTGAACAGTAATTATAGGTTTTTCTTGTTTATTTATTTCTTACCTATTTAATCATGTCACAATCCCTCTGATTTGGCTAAAGGAAAAGGAGGTGGCCTGACCTCCAGACTGGGAACCACTGGACTACATTATCAGTTACCAAATTATGTATGATGTACTGCATGCACATTGTGTTGAACTACCACTGTATACAACGATAAACTAGTGCCACCTTGGGCAGCTACATGAGTGATTATACACTCACTGAGCACTTTATTATGTACACCTATTCAACTGCATATTAATGCAAATATCTTGTCAGAAAGTCAATCCATTTAGGCATGTAGGCATGGTCAAAATGACCTGCTAATAGTCAAACCGAGGATCTGAATGAGGAAAAAAGGTGATTTAAGGGACTTTGAATGTGGCATGGTTGTGGGGATTACTGGGATTTTCCCACACAGCCATCTCTAGGGTTTACAGAGAACGGTCTGAAAAAGAGAAAATATCCAGTGAGCAGCAGTTCTCTGGGTACCTTATTGATGCCAAAGGTCAAAAGAGAAGGACCAGACTGCTTTGAGCTGATAGGAAGGCAGCAGTAACTCAAATAACCACTTGTTACAACCAAGGTATGAAGAATAGCATCTCTGCCACTCCTAACAGCTAAGAACAGGATACTGAGGCCACAATTAGCACAGGCTCACCAAAATTGGACAACAGAAGATTGGAAAAACGTTGCTTGGTCTGATGAGTCTTGATTTCTGCTGCCACATTTGGATGGTAGGGTTTGGCGTAAACAGCATTAAAACAAGGATCCACCCTGCCTTGTATTAAGGGTTCAGGCTGCTGGTGGGGGGAGATATTTTCTTGGCAAACTTTGAGCCCTTTAGTACCAATTGAGCATCATTTAAACACCACAGGCTACTTGAGTATTGCTGCTGACCATGTCCATCCCTTTATGATCACAGTGCACCCATCATTCTGTGCGTCTAATAAAGTGGCCGGTGAGTGATCAGTCACAGGTACCATTTTTCAGCAGGACAATTGATTGGCTGCTACCTTGTAATACACAACAAATCAATGGATCTGTAAAGCATTGATAACGATTTTAATCACCTTTAATAATTTACAAGGATATAAACTGCTCTATCGCTTCCTACCAGAGCTGAGTGGAGCTGTCCTTGGTCCTGAAACACACAGAAAGAGAATGTAAGTCGATGTAATTGACATTAGACTAACTTACATTCATTCATTCACAGTAGAGAATTAGTCTAACCGCTGACCATCTCCCATTGAAAGAAGAAGTTGCGCATCAGGTTTATCTTTTCACAACATCAACAGTGCAACTCTCTCTCTCTCTCTCTCTCTCTCTCTCTCTCTCTCTCTCTCTCTGCTTTCTGAAATCACGCAGCGGAGAGCAGGACCAGCCGTCTGTTTCAGTTTGTCTGATGGACCCTGTGTCCAATACGCTGTCTCCCTCCTCAAAGATTTGACAGCTTTCCAAAGGAATTCGTAACCGAACCGACGAAGCACCGCTGATTTTCTCACTGAGTCAAACCTCCACCAGACAAACTGCAGGAGCGAGGTTTTAAGACACAACTCTGGGCGCAATCTCTGCTCCAAGTGCAGGAAGCGCCAGACAGACATAAAACAGGTGCGTTTTTTTTTTTTTTTTTTTAATTAAGTGCTGTCGCTTAAAAATGGTCAACTATTTTAACGCCTGCTTCCAATTACCTGCAACGATTTGTTTCAGTTTCGTATTTAGTAACAGTCTAATATTCCCACACAAGTCTATACACACAATACCTCTTCTTCACTTACTATAATGCAGATATACTATATCTTAGTGGTGGTATTTCATTGTGTGTTTGATTTAATAGGAAAAAGAGTAAAATTGTGAGGATATTATTTAATACAAATTGCTCACAGACAAACATCAGTTTAGTAATTTGTAGCAAGCTTGCGCTGCAGAGCTTCATGGTCAGCGTTCAGTGTTTGATTAAGAAGAGATGTTTCAGGATACTTACTCTAGATTGTGGATGAAAGAGCCCCTTCATGTTTGATAAGTGAAGTGTGAGTATTGTGCACTGGCATGTTATGGAGAGATAACACTAAGAGGTTTTTTTTCTCTCTCTAAACAAAAAGCTTTGAAGTAATGACATACTACCATCCAAAATTAATAGCCATATAGAAGCCCAGGTTGTATTTTTACATTGGGTTTGTACACTAAAACTGGGTATAAATAATGACGTTACTATTTCAGAGAGATATAACTGCACATGTAATGATTTCTTCACTCTATTTCCAGTGTCCAGTTCTTGTTGTTACCTACTGTAAAGCAGATTTTGCATGAATATCTTGAAGGCATTACTATATTTCTGTTTAAAATAATGCTACTTGGAGGTGTCCTGGTGGTCTAGAGGTCTTACATGCTGACCATGTAATTACGATCTTCCCGGTTTGTGTATTGATCCTTTAATTTCTGTCAACACTCTGCTGTCACTATGCAATAAAATAAGTAATAAAATAGTGCAGATGGTACCGGATAACTGTCAGACTTGTGATTCATGAATATTGGCTCTTTCAAAGTAAATGGGGTGACCTTGTTAGGGAATGATTTAGATGATATGGAGAATGTTTTTACTGATAAAATGTGATCTTTTACAAAATAGCCACTGGCTTTTTAAGAAGCCTGAACTCTAGTTGCTCAAAGGACAACAAAAAGAAGTCTTAATGCTGTTTATGTGCTTGTAGAAGAAACAAAAAGTTTGTATTTATGCTGCATAAATATGCTATGAATTAGCTACTATTTAGCCTCTTTTTGGTTGCCTGTCCTCTGCTTGATCCCTCCCTGTATCACCACCCATAGATCATTCACATGGGTCCCCCATGGGATCTAAATCATCAGCTTGTCTCTTCAGATGATGTCTCATTAAGTTATCAGTCAGCCAAATCCCAGTGCTGGCTTCCACTGTTGGATTCATGGCTGTAAAATGTCAGAAGCTTGTCTCGGATTTCAAATAAAGTGAGCATTTGTATTCACAGTAGCGGGCTGCAACACATTTAATGTATCTCAGTCTGGAGGCTCAAAAAGGCTTATTATTGATTCACACTTCATTATTCTTTTCATGGACGTTTGGATAGTTAAAATTCACTGAGACTGAGTTAGTACTGAATTAGTATTGTCTGTGACAATGAAACTTGGAGTGCAAGGTGAAAAAAATCCTACAGCAAATTTATGTGGAAATTTTCCCAGCCTTTTTCTCTTTGAGCTGAAATCCAAAACTGAAAATAAGAGTTGAAAATCATTTTGGAGTCAACCTAAAATAAAACATTGGATTGTATTTACTTGCAAGACAACCAAACAAAGCCTGTATTGATTCCTTCACTTGCCTGGGTGCCAAACATTTCACAAGTTACTCAAATCTTACAAAATGCTCTGAGATATTAAGCGGACAATTGAAAGAGCTTAAGTTTAGAAACAGTGTTTTCCCCTCCTCATCTTTTCTACCTACCAATCCATCATTCCTCTTTCCCTGCACCTTTCTCCCCCCTCCTTTTTTTCTCATTCAAGCTCACAAGGCCACTGCACACTCACACACACCTCCAAGACACTCATAGTTTCCCTAGAGCAAACGTCTTTGTTGGGTTTTTATTTACAGGAGGAATCTGCAAACCTCTAAGAGTTTATGGGGGTATTTTATAAATCTGAACATTGGTCTTTAATAGAGCCTGGACAGGGTGCCAGACTGATAAAAATATTAACATTAACAGTCATGGATCCATATGCTCATTAATAACCAATTAGACCTCAGACAAACACTTTAATTCACTTTGCATGAAAAACATGATGAACCTAAAATAATGGCGCTTTATCCACGAAATACAGAAAACATTAGCTCAGTACCGGTTTCCAAAACCAACCAGTCCATGTTGAGTGTTCAAAAAAATAAAAGTCATAAAGAAACAAATAATAGTATTATATAAATAATTTATTATGAGGGTTAGACGACGAAATTGACAACCGACTCATTGTCTGTAAGACAAGTAAAGGGTCTTAGCTAGCAGCCAGTTAGCTTAGCTTAGCACAAAAATTAAAAACAGAGAAACAGCTAGCTTGGCTCTGTCCAGATGTGAGCCTGCTACCTCACTTTTTTGTACAGATTACACAAATAATAAATAGTGGAAGGTAGATTTTGTTCCTTGTAACCAGTCACCCTAAGCTTTTCCCCAATTTCCAATATTTGTAGGCTAAGCTAACTAGGTTCATGCTAACAGTAGTATTTAATTCTCAGCCTATGCTCTCAACGAGAAAGCAAGAATAAGTATTTATTTAAAAAAATATATACTCATAATTATGCAAAGAAGATTTTGAAATCTAAACGGCTGAAAATAAATAAACACTGCTCACAGTTCACAGGTTTTAAATTTCACAGGTGCTTCCTTATAATGTATTTATTTAATTCAGTTCAGTTCAGTTTAAGTTCATTTATATAGCGCAAAATCCCAACAACAGTGGCCTCAAGATACTCCAAGACCCAACAGTAGAGACTATGGTTATTGATTTAGTTTATTTAGTAATTTTAGTGATGTAACTATCCAACTTCCTTTAAATGCCACCTCTTTCCTCTTCCAGCTTGTTCCTGGGATTTCTCTGTATTGTACCATCAGCTGCTGGAAGCTCACCCTGCTGTGACCATGAGTGCGTGCAGCAGGAAGGCCCTGACTTTGCTGAGCAGCGTCTTTGCAATCAGCGGCCTGGGGCTGCTGGGAGTGGCAGTAAGCACCGACTACTGGCTCTACCTGGAGGAGGGTGTCATCATGCCTCTGAACCAGAGCACTGACATCAAGACCTCACTGCACTCTGGACTCTGGAGAGTCTGCTTTCTGGCTGGTTAGTAATGAGACCGGATTGGATTTCTCTGTGCTCCTGAAATTTGACAGTTAATCATGTATGAATCAGAAGTGTAGCATAGATAATGGCATCTGATTTTACAGTGTCACATTCAAGATCTTCCTCGCTACAGTATAGAGTGAATGTGGCAACAGCAGAAAGCTGTCACAGTGATATAACATCACAGAAACCACCAGCATTCGTATTCACACACAATGACATTCACAATTACTTCATCACTGTGTGTGTGGGTGCGAGTGAAAGAGAGAGGTTGTGAGTAAGTGTGGAGTGCAAGAAGTAAAGTGAGAAAAAGATCAACAAGAAGACAGAGGGTGAGTCCTGGTATCTGTGTGATGCTGTCCTACACAACATGCCTACTTAGCATATTATGGTGTACATCCTGCTCATGCTGCCAAAACATCTCAGACCCATCGAGGCATGGACTCCACAAGATCTCTAAAGGTGTCCCATGGTGTCAGAAACCAAGACCTTAGCAGCAGGTCCTATTGAGTCCTGTAAATTATAAGTTAAGACCTCCATGGATCGGACTTGTTTTGCCAGAACATCCTAGAGATGCTCAATTGGACTGACAATTGGGGCCAAGTGACCACTTTGAACTCTTTGTTATGTTCTTCAAACCATTCCCAAACCATCTTTGCAGTATGCCTGCGAAGGGAATTTCACTGCCATGTAGTAGTGCATGTGTTCTACTGCCTTGCCATGCAGTCTGCCTTTACAAACATTTGTGAAAGAATGGGTCGTTTTAAAGAGCTCACTGAATTCGAGCGTGGTACTGTAATAGGATGCCATCTCTGCAACAAGTCAGTTCATGAAATTTCTTTCCTCCTAGATATTCCATGATGATAAGTGGTATTATTGAAAAGTGGAAGCATTTAGGAACCACGGCAACTCAGCCACGAAGTTACAGACAGGGGTCTCCAAAACTCTGCTGACTAGATAACTGCAGAGTTCCAAACCTCCTCTGGCATTAACATTGGCACAAAAACTGTGTGCCAGGAGCTTCATGGTATAGGTATCCATGGACTGGCAGCTCCTGTAGGTGTAATATGTAGGTGGCCCAGTGCTTTTATCCATATAGTGTATTTGTAATACTACATATCTGATGCTATCTGCTGCAATAAATCGTCTGAGCTGTCTGTGTCATGTACAGTGTTTTGTGAAGTAACAACATGTTCATATTACCCTAAGTGAGTCAGTGCGGTTAGGGACACAGTAAGCCAAAAAGTACACTTGCCTACATCTTTACTACAGTGATGAGTAGGTATGCCTGCCACCACAGTTGAAACCGTTGTGAGCCACTGCTGTAGTATGTGATTTCTCTTTAGGACTCTTTGGGTGCCATGTCTCTTAAAGTGTCTCTGCCAAAGGTCAGCAAACAAGTAGGTTTTGGGACTAAGTCTGTGTCTGCCTACATGCACCTCTCCCGTGCCTGTTTCAGCCTTTTGCTGCTGGTTGGTGGTTCTCTGTTTTAACTTTACCTGTTTAAAGGAATAAGCTTTAATCCTCAAATAGTTTTGCGGATATGTTTGTCCAATCATACCAACTGTGACAGTGATTTTGAATAAATCTCACCCTCACTTGCTCTCTGTCTTCTTCGCCTTTTGTCTCTAAGTTTCTGTCTCTTTCCTTTTCAGGTGATGAGTCAGGCCGCTGCTTTACCATCGAGTACATCATGCCAATGAATGTTCAGCTGACGTCAGAGTCCACAGTAAATGTGCTCAGTAAGTAAGAACAAGAGACACCTCAGGCTGCAGCTTTAGGCAAAGAAAGTAATCACAAGTTGCACTTGTTCATATTAAAGGTTGGGGGCATTTTTTAGGTTAAAAACGTGTTTTCCAATAAGGTTGTGTTCAGAAATGCAGTGAGACAGATAAGTCTGACTCATCTGAACCCTCGTGTCGCCGCCTGCTCCTCTCCAGAATACTTATTGCCTCTTCACAGACAATTCATCCCACAAGTCCTTCAGTAAAGCTCAATGTCAAAACTTAACTGAAGGATAAATCACTTTGGTTAGTCGATATAATGAGTTCTAATGCTGCACTCCGTTTGTGAAAAAATCTGTCAAAGGAGCAGACGATAATCATCAGCCTATTTTTTTAATTTTTCAAGACTCATTGTTCCCCTCCTCTTAGGAGAAGCGTTCTTCTGTGCTTCTCTGTGTGATTTAGATTGACAGTAAAACAATTTTCTATCAAACATGACAAATTAAAACAGCTGCTGCATAATTAAAATAGATCAAAACAGTCCCTAATTTCGCTCTGAGATATTAAGATAATCTAAATGTAATTTCTTCTAATTATTTTTTTCATATTAACTGCTGCATTCACAGACTCTTATTTGCATTTTTGTGAATTATGTAGTATTTTTTTCATTATGCTGGCTGCATTTGAGACGAGTGATATCTCTCTGCTTCTCTGGCTCAATAATTTGTTCAGTGTTTTGGGGTTAAAGCAGCAGATTTCTTCCTCCACTCTTTATCCTCCTCTGCAGAGATGATCCGCTCGGCCACTCCATTCCCTCTGGTCAGCCTCTTTTTCATGTTCATCGGTTTTGTCCTCAACAACATCGGGCACGTCCGTCCTCACCGCACTATCCTGGCATTTGTCTCTGGAATCTTCTTCATCCTCTCAGGTACGCAACTCCTCCTTTCTCTGAATTATCTCTTGTCACGTCTCCATTTGATTTGAAGATCCAGTTTTTCTGTCTCTCAGGTCTGGCTCTGGTGGTGGGTCTGGTGCTGTACATTTCCAGTATAAATGATGAAATGCTGAACAGGACGAAGAGCAGTGAGGCCTATTTTTCCTATAAGTACGGCTGGTCCTTTGCCTTTGCTGCCCTTTCCTTCCTGCTCACTGAGGTGAGAAACTGACCGTAAAAAAGAAGTGACTTTTACTGCTGTTTGGCACCGCTGTGGTTTCAGCACAAGCTTTTTCCATCACCCCACAACCTAAAAAGGAAAAGAAAAATATTCAGAGACGAAATATATCTATATATTCACATGAATTAATGTACATATAAAAACATAAAAATGGGTAACTACTAATCAAACAGGGCACTTAGCTGCCTCACAACAACAATCAGCTGAATTAATACAGTTATGTTGTGCTTTTTCTGCTCAGGTCATTTTGAATTATTGCTCACAAACACTGACATGTTGGCGTGTATGGTGATGGTAAATAGGAAAGGTTTTATTTTGAAATTTGTGTTCACAAGCTTGAGTGTTTACTGCCCTCTTGTGGTCACAGTGAGGAAATGCAAGATTACGTTAAATAAACAGTTATGAGATTATCTTAACCTGCTGGTTCTCATATGATTTTGAACAACTAATCATTAACATGCAACAATATAAGTATTGATGTTTACAGTATTAATATATTAGTGCATCTAAAAAAAAGAATATCATGAAAAGTTCCTTTTTTTTTGGTAATTTAATTTAAAGATTTGAACTCTCATAAATTCTATATTCATTACAGATAAAGTGAAACTTTAAACTATTTTTTTCAGGTTTAATTTAGATGATTATAGCTCATGAAAATCATAAATCAATCATCTCAAACCATTGAAATATTTGATTTCCAGTTTGAGCAAATTAGTATTCAAACAGTGTAAATACCATCTGTAGTTCAGTGCATGCAATCACAGTCATGGGGAAGACTGCTAACTTAACAGCTCTCCAGATGACAGTCATCAGCACCCTCCACAAGGAGGGTAAGCCACAGAAGGTTATTGCTGAAAAGGCTGGCTGGAAAAGGGAAAGGTGTGGTAGGAAAAGGTGCACAAGCAACAGGGATGAATGCAGCTTTGAGAGGATTGTCAAGACAACTTGGGAGAGCTTCAAAAGGAGTGGACTGAGGCTGGTGTCAGTGCATCAAGAGCCACCAGAAAAGGGGCTACAACGCTCCCATTCGTAATGTGAAGCCACTCCTGAACCAGAGACAACGTCAGAAGTGTCTTACCTGGGCTATGGAGAAAAAAAAGGTGGACTGTTGATCAGTGGCCCAAAGTCCTTTTTCAGATGCATTTCAGATGCAGTTAAGGTCCTAGAGTCTGGAGGAAGAGTGAAGAGGCACAGAACCCAAGGTATTTGAAGTCCAGTGTGAAGTTTCCACAGTCTGATGATTTGGGTGCTGGTGTCGGTGGTGGTTAGTCCGCTGTGTTGTGTTTATATGTGCAGACATCTACCAGGAGATTTTAGAGCACGTACTTCCATCTGCTGACAAGCTTTATGGAGATGCTGATTTCCTTTTCCAGCAAGACTTAGCACCTGCCCACAGTGCCAGAACTACTACCCAGTGGTTTGCTGACCATGTTATTACTGTGCTTGATTGGCCAGCCAATTCGACCGCAACCCCACAGAGAATCTCTGCGGTACTGTCAAGAAGATGAGAAACACCCGATCCAAAAATACTGACGAGCTGAAGGCTGCAATCAAAGCAACATGGGTTTCAGTAACACCTCAGCAGTACCACACTCTGTCACTTCCATGCCACACTGTTGCAGTAATTCATGGTAAAGTAGGCTGAGTGTATAAATGAACATACTTTTCAGGAACTGAATATTTCTGCATGTGTAAATCCTTTTTTAATTGATCTTTGGAAACATTCTAATAATTTGAGATCAGGAGCTATAAGCCATAATCATCAAAATTAAAACTGAAATATTTCACTTTATATGTAAGGTGAAATATTTGAAATAAGGTAATAAAGTTTACCTTTTTGAATTAAAACATTCTAATTTTTTGAAATGCACTAATTGAGCTGTTTTGATTATTTTTTTTATCCTTAATACATTTCTCATTTTATATTTTGATAAACTGACTCAAATTTTGTGCTTCCTCACTGCAGAGTGCAGGCGTCATGTCAGTCTACCTGTTCATGAAGCGCTACGCAGCAGAGGAGATGTACCAGCCCCGTCACCCCAGCTTCTACCGCCCTCGCCTCAGCAACTGCTCCGACCACTCTGGTCAGTTCCTCCACCCAGAAGCCTGGTCACGTGGGCGGAGCCCCTCTGACATCTCGAGTGAAGCTTCTCTCCAGATGAGTGCCAGCTACCCTGCTCTTCTCAAATGTCCCGACTATGATCATGTGTCATCTTCGCCCTGCTGAGGGGTTAGTCAGAGCTGAGGCCACTTAAAGGGTTACTAAAGGGTCACTGAAGCATCAAAAAAAGGCCCAGATGAGTTTAAGATACAAGTTTGATATTTAACTGTGAGTTTGCACCAAAATGATTGTCATCTGGGGATTTGGAAACCAGTCATTTTGAGCGAGTTGTAGTTTTTTATCAGGTCAGAAAAGCTTTTCGGGAACTTGTTATTGTAGCAGAAACTACCTGTTGCAGGTGGAGGCAAAGTCTGCAGACTTTTGATAAATCAGTACATGGTTATTGTGTCATTGTTTCTGCAAAGATCTCAAAAAGTTCAAATTCGATTTTTTTTTTTTTTTCAGAAGGTACACTATATATTACCTTGAACTGTATTTTAAGTGTACCTGTGCATTTTACTTTCCAGTGCCTCATAGCTGTTTCTTTGTTTCCTTTTGTGCATTAAATGAATGTTTCATGTTTTAGGACCTTATTGTTCTGGATTTTAACTATGCTAGTATAGAGTTATCACATCATTGCAATAATAATAATAATAATAACAGGAGACACAACATTATCTGTGGTTGATGTTTCATTGGCTGAAAAGCAAAAACAAAAAACACAAAAAAACCCCAAAAAAAACAAGGAAGAGTTTTTGTCCTGGATGTGCGGTTTCAAGAGCACACATCTCTTTTTAAAGTTGAATATACTCATCATCACAATCAGCAATACATCTGCAGTCAGAGCCAAATATAAAATTAGCGTAGAATGTAAAATGTGTCTGGTCTTTTGCAGTTTGTATTTCTACAAAGTTTCATTTACCTCACATTGTTAAATCTGTGAAACACATATTATTGGTTATTGTTTGCCCCAACGAACACATGGCTGTCTCTATTGCCCCTAAAATTTCTTATTAAAATCCTACTACACATTAGGCTAACCTAGTCCCTTCTCACAAACCAAAACACCACAGACAAAGACTGTTCTGCAGCTGAAGAGCGATTCATTCAGATGTGGTTCTAATTTTCAGTGATGTAGCCTTTTGTTAGCAAACACCCTGCTGACGTGTCTTTGAACAAATGACTGTATTTATCTCCACAGTGACTCGGAATCTAACATTAAATCATAGATATTTATTTTATATGCATTGGATTTTTTTTTTATATATAATATGTACAGATTACATGAAATCACTGTCACAGATTATGTAAAACTGATGCTGCATTTTAAGTGTCGTTATTCAGAGTGTTGTTCATGGTGGAGCTGCTGCATTGCAGCATGAGAAATGTTTGGTCCAATGTTTGAAGGACATTGCATCTGTAAAATAAATGTCTGCCATCCAACATTTTTTACAGTATGATTTTACAGGCAGCTGTGATTCTATATTTATCCACTGGGATGCAGTGTTTGCATATTTTATTTCAGCTTTTCTCAGCTTCTTTTGCACTGTTGTGCAAATCTGCAAAAGCAAATCTGAAGAAAACTTTTCACAGACAGTTAAAAGCAAATACTGTACATTTATGCTGTCCCAGTGAGTAACTGAGTTAGTCTTGGTGATTTAACTGTGATGTATTACTCTGCTTTTCTAATAAACTGTATTAATCCATGTGTGTCTTTCAACATCCAGCATCCTCAAATCCATGTTACTGCCACATGGTCGCAGTTTTCCAAACCTGCATTATATTACGAATGTACAAAAACAACAATAACAGAAAAATATAAAAATAAATGAGTCACATCCTCTGATTTGAGGCATAATTTTGCAGCTCAAAATGCAGAAGGAGAGGCAGGCACTGAGGAAGAGACAAAGGACAATATGTGACTGAAGTGCAGACTTTCAGTTTTCAAGGGGTATTACAGAAAGTATTTCATTAACTGTTTAGGAATTACAGCCATTTTTACATACATACATGCATACATACGTGGTGCCCCATTTTCAGAGGCTCCAAAGTAATTGGACAACTGACTGACAAGCAATTTTTTTGTTTAGATGAGGTCTGCAAACACAGCATTTGGTGATGTCCGTGTGTTCTAGACTTCAAGCAGCCACTGACTGCAAAGGATTATCATCCAAGTATTAATAACAATCCTTATATTCCTTATAAATAAAATTTAAATTTAAATTTAAATTTATGTTAGATTGTCCAGTTACTTTTGAGCCTGTACTGTATAAAAATAGCTGTAACTTCTAAACAGTTAATACTTCACTTCAATCACGTGTTACTTGTTTGCTTGACATTCCACTGTGGTGGTGTACTGAGGCAAAACTACAAAACAAAGAAATCTCTGAAAATTGTCCAAAAACGTATGGACCTAAATGTAGATGAAAATCTTCTGACCAGAAAGGAGCAGCTCTACAGTCATTTTTAATTATGTGATTTTTGGGCATTCAGACATTTGCAATATATATGTGAATAGAAGCACAAGGTGCATACTTTGTGTGGAAATTGAAATTTGTTTTCGTGGATCACAATCAGCTGAACACTGAGTTCATATTCCTTTAGTACACTTACATCCAGTGATCTGTTTATTAGGTACGTCTCATTCCTGAACTGTACTATGATATACAAAGAGTATACTTGGATTGTTCTTTTTTTTTTTTTTTAGGCCCTCAGAGTGCATGGGGTGGGTCAAAACTTCATGCTTTTTAAGTGGTCTTTTTCCAGTGTTTTTCAGCCCTTATAACTTCTTAAGTGCAACAGATATCCGCACGAAATTTCCAGGACTGAAAAACACATTTAAGCTGTGTTAAACATTGCAATCAAGTTAACTTTACACCCACTCCAATTGCCACAATTTAAAGCCAAAATCCCATATTTGTTCAGCATAATTTCTTCTATAACTTTGAGCATCACTATCGTGGAATGTGTCATAGTTTTATGATGTAGAGAAACAGAAATAAGCATTTGTACCCTGGATGTTTGATCTGTTTTCTGATAATTCACTGGAGAAAACTTTGGGTAAACTTTCAAGAGTCATATCACCATGTGGGATAAGCTGTCTTATCACAACAAGTGACAGCACATGAAAGCTCTCATTTTTACTACATTTTCATATGAGGGTCATATTCTAGCAATGATTTTCAGCCCAGAAAATTTCATGTAGCTAGCTCTTAAGTTATGAGGGCACAAAAATGCTGGAAAAAAGGGGCCGACTTAAATAGCAACCCATATCCTTTGTACCTTGAGGTCATGTAACTCAGAAAATTTTCATTGTATAATGAAAAAGTAAATATTTCATGCCTTAATTAAACATAGTAAAGTTATTTTTTTTAAATCACCTGATTATGACATGGCCAAGTGGGAACTTTTCCATATTTGACTGATTGTATATGAAATCAGCTACTCAGGCTCACATAATTGATATACTGTAAATGGTTTGGACAAAACAATAACCAGCAGCCAGTATCTTCTCCTTTGTGAGGGGAGGAACAGGAGGAGCACTGCCAGAGCCCTACAAAATGACCTCCAGCGGCTACTCGTGTGCATGTTTCTGACCAAATTGTCAGAGTCCATGAAGGTAGGATGAAGAAAATCAGATCAAATTTAAGAAGATGTAATTCTTTGAGGACTGACACAGATTTCTTATCACTGATATTTCTCTCGACAACCTGTAGAGGGTGCTCTTGCTTCAGTGATTTGACACAAACCCACTGTTTTCCTTCACCTTTCCTACTTCCTGTTAATTTACCACGTGTTCAACAGGGAATAGGTACACATCACTGCTCTGCATCATGGAGGAAGACCTGGGTATTCAAAAAGCTTGTCATGGTGCCTCATAAGCAGTCTGAGTGCTTCATTAATAATAACTCATTACTTATGCACACAAGTAGGTCAGGACCAGCATTAATAATGAATACACCATAAATCTGCTTTATGTATACTTTATGTAGATACACGTAATGTACAACGTGACCAATAGCATTTACAGAGAATATAAAAGTTAATGTAACTATAAGCCCACACAGGGCAGTAGAAGATAATACCGTGCCCTGACCACAAGGCTTTCATTTTATTTTACAATTACATAGAAAACTACTGGTGTTTTTGACATCATCATCATCATCATCAATTATATAATCATCATCACTGATATTACTTTAGTATAATCATCATCAATAGCATCATATTCACTATAATCTTCATCGTCATAACAACCACCTTTCTCACTCAGTCATGGCTTTTTTAAACAGCATTGTCACAGTTATTAATCCAATATTCATCATCACCATATATTTTAAATGATTATGTTTAAGGCTTTTTGTAAAGAAGACCCCAAACTTCAGCTGATGCAAACTGCCGGTCGGCTCGAACATGGTTACACAGAGTGTGCATACTACAACAAAGAGACCAGAAACCTATTCATTATATATACAAACATAACTTAAGCATACACTGTTGAACATTTACAGGTAAGTATTAAACCATTTCACAAATGAAAATAAATACAAAAATGATAGCTGGTTATTATATAGAAATGTTTAAAGAGGAACACAAAGGCAAGCAAGGATCTTTAGGAGTACAAACCAAATGCAAACAGGATCACAACAACACACCGACCTTCACTGACGGGCCATAGACAAGGCAGGAAAGAAAAAGAAAAGCTTAATTGGACTGGTACCTATTGTGTGTGCCTTTGCACAGCCATAAATCAAACCCACCCAGCAGACAGAAATGACTTTCTCAAATGAAAGTTGTAATCCTTAAGATATTAATGAAACTCGATGCTGTTTTGATACAATTAATTGGCATTCATACAGGTAGCTAGTCCAGTCAGCTCGACGTAATCTAATAAGAGAGCTGAATGCATGCAGCCTTGTATTATGAGATTTATTACACATTATATAACATAAATTTTCTTTTCCCATTCACTTCTGTTGAAGACAGAAATGACTTTACTCTGGATGCAGTGTTGTCATCATATACACTTCATGTTTAGAGCATATTTTCGTACAACAAACTGTAGCATCACTCATCTGCTGTGAGTGAGTGAATGCACCATTCTGTTAATATGAGACATGGCATCACATCCCGCTCCATGGGGATTCTTTTATTGAAGTGAAACGTAGACTAAAGGTACCTTTACTGTTTTTAACTGGATCAAATAGCTGCCCGTAAATCTAACATGTTACACTGCTACTGCTCACACAATAAAAGCATTAAAACTGGGCTTTTTTTCTGAAGTAAACAAAATATATCCTTCACTGAGATTAGTGCCAATAGAAACTGGTTACCAGTTTCTATTCATATAAAATATTTGAATATTATTTTGTGCATTTTCTGGGAGCAGTCAGAGTGAGCTAGCTTTTTTTTTTTTTTTTTTTTTTTTTTAAAAAAAAAGAGTTAAC